>NW_026495993.1:0-62085 GCF_026875155.1 Cherax quadricarinatus | reverse complement strand
GGGGGGTTGAGACTTGTGCCATAGTTTCGTGGTTGTGGACTTGTGCCATAGTGCGTGGCTTGAGATTTGGTGCCATAGTTGCGTGGATGGGGATTTCGTGCCATAGTTGCGTGGGTTGAGGGTTGGTACCATGATTCCGTTGGTTGAGACTTGGTGCCATGGTTGCGTGGGTTGAGACTTCTTGACATGGTTGCGTGGGTTGAGACTTTGTGCCATGGTTGCGTGGGTTGAGATTGGTGCCATGGTTTGTCTGGGTTGAGACTTGGTGATATGGTTGCGTGGGTTGAGACATGGTGCCATAGTTGCGTGGGTTAAGACTTGGTACCATGGGTGCGTGGGTTGAGACTTGGTACAATGGTTGCGTGGATTTAGACTTGGTGCCATAGTTGCGTGAGTTGAGACTTGGTACCACAGTTGCGTGGGTTGAGACTTGGAGCCATAGTTTCGTTGTTTAAAATTTGGTGCCATATTTGCGTGGATTGAGATTTGGTGGCATAGTTGCGTGAGACGAGATTTGGTGCCATAGTTGCGTGGGTTGAAATTTGGTGAAATAGTTGCGTGCGTTGAGATTTGGTGCCATAGTTGCCTGGGTTGAAACTTGGTGCAATGGTTGCGTGGGTTGAGACTTGGTGCCATAGTTTCGTTGGTTAAAATTTGGTGCCATATTTGCGTGGGTTGAGATTTGGTGTCATAGTTGCGTGGGTTGAGACTTGGTGCCATGGTTGCGTGGGTTGAGACTTGGTGCCATAGTTCGTTGGTTGAATTTGGTGCATATTTGCATGGGTTGAGATTTGGTGTCATAGTTGCGTGGGTTGAGACTTGGTGCCATGGTTGCGTGGGTTGAGACTTGGTGCCATAGTTTCGTTGGTTAAAATTTGGTGCCATATTTGCATGGGTTGAGATTTGGTGTCATAGTTGCGTGGGTTGAGACTTGGTGCCATGGTTGCGTGGGTTGAGACTTGGTGCCATAGTTTCGTTGGTTAAAATTTGGTGCCATATTTGCGTGGGTTGAGATTTGGTGTCATAGTTGCGTGGGTTGAGACTTGGTGCCATGGTTGCGTGGGTTGAGACTTGGAGCCATAGTTTCGTTGGTTAAAATTTGGTGCCATATTTGCGTGGGTTGAGATTTGGTGGCATAGTTGCGTGGGATGAGATTTGGTGCCATAGTTGCGTGGGTTGAAATTTGGTGCCATAGTTGCGTGCGTTGAGATTTGGTGCCATAGTTGCGTGGGTTGAAACTTGGTGCAATGGTTGCGTGGGTTGAGACTTGGTGCCATAGTTTCGTTTTTTGAAATTTGGTGCCATATTTGCGTGATTTGAGATTGGGTGGCATAGTTGCGTGGGATGAGATTTGGTGCCATAGTTGCGTGGGCCGAAATTTGGTGATATAGTTGCTTGCGTTGAGAACTTGGTGCCATGGTTGCGTGGGTTGAGACGTGGTACAATGGTTGCGAAGGTTGAGACTTGGTGCCATAGTTCCGTGGGTTGAGATTTGGTGCCATAGATGCGTGGGTTGACACTTGGTGCCATGGTTGCGTGTGTTGAGACTTGGATGCCATAGTTGCGTGGGTTGAGACTTGGTGCCATAGATGCGTGGGCTGAGACTTGGTGCCATGGTTGCGTGGGTTGAGACTTGGTGCCATAGTTGCGTGGGTTGAGACTTGGGACCATAGATGCGTGCGTTGAGACTTGGTGCCATGGTTGCGTGGATTGAAACATGGTACAATGGTTTCGTAGGTTGAGACTTGGTGATACGGTTGCGTGTGTTGAGACTTGGTGCCATAGTTGCGTGGGTTGAGACTTGGTGCCATAGTTTCATGGGTTGAGACTTGGTGCCACAGTTGCGTGGGTTGAGATTTGGTGCCATAGTTGCGTGGGTGGAGATTTCGTGCCATAGTTGCGTGGGATGAGGTTTGGCACCATGATTCTGTTGGTAGAGACTTGGTGCCATGGTTGCGTGGGTTGAGACTTGGTGACATGGTTGCGTGGGTTGGGACTTGGTGCCATGGTTGAGTGGGTTGAGATATGGTGCCATGGTTTGCGTGGGTTGAGACTTTGTTATATGGTTGCGTGGGTTGAGACATGGTGCCATAGTTGCGTGGGTTAAGACTTGGTGCCATGGTTGCGTGGGTTGAGACATGGAGAAATGGTTGCGTAGGTTGAGACTTGTGCCATGGTTGCTTGGGTTGAGACTTAGTGCCATGGTTGCGTAGGTTAAGACTTGGTGCCATGGTTGCGTGGGTTGAGACTTGGTGCCATGGTTGCGTCGGTTGCGACGAGGAGCCATGGTTGCGTAGGTTGAGATTTGGTGCAATGGTTGCGTGGGATGAGACTTGGTGCCATGGTTCCGTGGCTTGAGACTTGGTGCCATGGTTGCGAGGGTTGAGACTTGGTGCTATGGTTGCGTGGGTTGAGACGTAGTGCCATGGTTGCGTGTTCAGACTTGGCGCCATTAGCGCGTAGGTTGAGAATTAGTGCCATTGTTGCGTGGGGTTGGACTTGGTGTCATGGTTGCGTGGGTTGAGACTTGGTACCATGGTTGCTTGGGTTTAGACTTGGTGCCATAGTTCTGTGAGTTGAGACTTGGTGCCATAGTTGCATTGGCTGACATTTGGAGTCATAGTTGCGTGGGATGAGACTTGGTGTCATGGTTACGTGGGTTGAGAATTGGTGCCATAGTCTCGATGGTTGAAATTTGGTGCCATATTTGCGTGGGTTGAGATTTGGTGGCATAGTTGCGTGGGATGAGATTTGGTGCCATAGTTGCGTGGGTTGAAATTTGGTGCCATAGTTGCGTGCGTTGAGATTCGGTGCCATAGTTGCGTGGGTTGAAACTTGGTGTAATGGTTGCGTGGGTTGAGACTTTGTGCCATGGTTGAATGAGTTGAGACTTGGATGCCATAGTTGCGTGGGTTGAGACTTGGTGCCATAGTTCCGTGGGTTGAGATTTGGTGCCATAGATGCGTGGGTTGAGACTTGGTGCCATGGTTGCGTGGATTGAAACTTGGTACAATGGTTGCGTAGGTTGAGACTTGGTGCCATGGTTGCGTGTGTTGAGACTTGGATGCCATAGTTGCGTGGGTTGAGACTTGGTGCCATAGTTCCGTGGGTTGAGTTTTGGTGCCATAGAGCTGGGTTGAGACTTGGTGCCATGGTTGCGTGCATTGAAACTTGGTACAATGGTTGCGTAGGTTGAGACTTGATGCCATAGTTTCGTGGGTTGAGACTTGGCGCCATAGTTGCGTGGGTTGAGATTTGGTGCCATAGTTGCGTGGATGGAGATTTCGTGCCATAGTTGCGTGGGTTAAGGGTTGGTACCATGATTCCGCTGGTTGAGACTTGGTGCCATGGTTGCCTGGGTTGAGACTTGGTGACATGGTTGCGTGGGTTGAGACTTGTTGCCATTTTTGCGTGGGTTGAGACTTGGTGCCATGGTTTCGTGGGTTGAGAATTGGTGCCATAGTTTCGTGGGTTGAGACCTGATGCCATAGTTGTATGGGTTGAGATTTGGTGCCATAGTTGCGTGGATTGAGATTTCGTGCCATAGTTGCGTGGGTTGAGGTTTGATACCATAGTTCCGTTTGTTGAGACTTGGTGCCATGTTTGCGTGGGTTGAGACTTGGTGACATGGTTGTGTGGGTTGAGACTTGGTGCCATGGTTGCGTGGGTTGAGACTTGTGGCAATGGTTATTTGGTTTGAAGCTTTGTGCCATAGTTGCGTGCGTTCAGATTTGGTGCAATAGTTGCGTGGGATGAGACTTGGGCCATGATTGCGTGGGTTGAGATTTGGTGCCAGAGTTGCGTGGGTTGAGACTTGGTGCCATGGTTGCGTGGGTTTAGTCATGGTACCACAGTTGCGTGGGTTGAGACTTGGTGCCATAGTTGCGTGGGGTGAGACTTGGTGCCATACTTTCGGGGGTTGAGACATGATGCCATAGTTGTGTGGGTTGAGATTTGGTGCCATAGTTACGTGGGTTGAGATTTGCTTCCATGGTTGCGTGGGTTGAGACTTTGTGCCATGGTTGCGTGGGTAGAGACTTGGTGCCACAGTTTTGTGCGTTGAGACTTGGTGCCATGGTTGCGTGGGTTGAGACTTGGTGCTATGGTTGCGTGGGTTGAGACTAGGTACCATGGTTGCGTTGGATAAGATTTTTTGCCATAGCTGCGTGGGATGAGGTTGCGTGCCATAGTTGCGTGGGTTGATATTTGGTGCAATGGATGCGTGGGTTGAGACTTGGTGCCATTGTTGCGCGTTTTGAGTCTTTGTACCATGGTTACGTGGGTTGAGACTTGGTGCCATAGTTGTGTGATTTGAGACTTGGTGCAGTAGTTTCGTGGGTTTAGAATTGGTGCCATAGTTGCGTGGGTTAAGATACGGTGCCATAGTTGCGTGAGTTGAGACTTGGTGCCATGGTTACGTGGGTTGAGACTTGTAGCTATTGTTATTTGGGTTGAAACTTGGTGCCATAGTTGCGTGCGTTCAGAGTTGGTGCCATAGTTGCGTGGGTTGAGACTTGGGCCATGGTTGCGTGGGTTGAGATTTTTTACCATGGTTGCGTGGGTTGAGAACTGGTGCGATGGTTGCGTGGGTTGAGACTTGGTGACATAGTTACTTGGGATGAGACTTGATGCCATTGATGCGTGGGTTGAGATTTGGTGCCAGAGTTGCGTGGGTTGACACTTGGTGCCATGGTTGCGTGGGTTTAGACATGGTACCACGGTTACGTGGGTTGAGACTTGGTGCGATAGTTGCGTGGGGTGAGACTTGGTGCCATAGTTTCGTGGGTTGAGACTTGGTGCCATAGTTGTGAGGGTTGAGATTTGGTGCCATAGTTGCGTGGGTTGAGAATTGGTGCCATAGTTGCGTGCTTTGAGATTTGGTGCCACAGTTGCATGGGTTGAGACTTAGTTCCATGGTTGCGTGGGTTGAGACTTTGTGCCATGGTTGCATGGGTTTAGACCTGGTGCCATAGTTGTGTGCGCTGAAACTTGGTGCCATGGTTGCGTTGGTTGAGACTTGGTGCCATAGTTGTGTGCGTTGAGACTTGGTGCCATGGTTGCGTGGGTTGAGATTTGGCGCCATGTTTGCGTGGGTTGAGACTTAGTGTCATGGTTGCGTGGGATGAGACTTGGTGCCATAGTTGTGTGCGTTGAGACTTGGTGCCATAGTTGTGAGCGTTGAGACTTGTTGCCATGGTTGCGTGGATTGAGACTTGGTGCCATGGTTGCGTGGGTTGAGACTTGGTGCCATGGTTGCGTGGGTTGAGACTTGGTGCAATGGTTACGTGGGTTGAGACTAGGTACCATGGTTGCGTTGGATAAGACATGTTGCCATAGCTGCGTGGGATGAGGTTTGGTGCCATAGTTGCGTGGGTTGATATTTGGTGCAATGGATGCGTTGGTTGAGACTTGGTGCCATGGTTGCGAGGGTTGAGTCTTGGTACCATGGTTGCGTGGGTTGAGACTTGGTGACTTGGTTGCGTGGGTTGAGACTTGGTGCCATGGTTGCGTGGGTTGAGACTTGGTGCAATGGTTACGTGGGTTGAGACTTGGTGAAATGGTTGCGTAGTTTGAGACTTGTGCCATGGTTGCGTGGGTTGAGACTTAATGCCATGGTTGCGTAGGTTAAGACTTGGTGCCATGGTTGCGTGGGTTGAGACTTGGTGCCATGCTTGCGTGGGTTGAGACTTGGTGAAATGGTTGCGTGGGATGAGACTTGGTGCCATGGTTGCGTGGGTTGAGACTTGGTGCAATGGTTGCGTGGGGTGAGACTTGGTGCTATGGTTGCGTGGGTTGAGACGTAGTGCCATGGTTGCGTGTGTTCAGACTTGGCGCCATTAGCTCGTGCGTTGAGACTTAGTGCCATTGTTGCGTTGGTTGAGACTTGGTGTCATGGTTGCGTGGGTTGAGACTTGGTACCATGGTTGCGTGGGTTTAGACTTGGTGCCATAGTTGCGTGAGTTGGGGCTTGGTGCCATAGTTGCATGGGCTGACATTTAGTGTCATAGTTGCGTGGGTTGAGACTTGGTGCCATGGTTGCGTGGGTTGAGACTTGGTGCCATAGTTACGTTGGTTGAAATTTGGTGCCATATTTGAGAGGGTTGAGATTTGGTGGCATAGTTGCGTGGGATGAGATTTGGTGCCATAGTTGCGTGGGTTGAAATTTGGTGCCATAGTTGCGTGCGTTGAAATTTGGTGCCATACTTGCGTGGGTTGAAACTTGTTGCAATGGTAACGTGGGTTGAGACTTGGTGCCATGGTTGAATGAGTTGACATTTGGTGCAATGGCTGAGGGAGTTGTGACTTGTTGCCATGCTTGCGTGGGTTGAGACTTGGTGCCAAGGTTGCGTGGGTTGAGACGTGATACAATGGTTGCGTAGGTTGAGACTCGGTGCCATGGTTGCGTGTGTTGAGACTTGGATGCCATAATTGCGTTTGTTGAGACTTGGTGCCATAGTTCCGTGGGTTGAGACTTGGTGCCATAGATGCGTGGGTTGAGACTTGGTGCCATGGTTGCGTGGATTGAAACTTGGTACAATGGTTGCGTAGGTTGAGACTTGGTGCCATGGTTGCGTGTGTTGAGACTTGGTGCCATAGTTTCGTATGTTGAGACTTTGTGCCATAGTTTCGTGGGTTGAGTCTTGGTGCCATAGTTGTGTGGGTTGAGATTTTGTGCCATAGCTGCGTGGGTTGAAAGTTGGTTCCATGGTTCCGTTGGTTGAGACTTCGTGCCATGGTTGCGTGGGTTGAGACTTGGTGACATGGTTGCGTGGGTTGAGACTTGTTGCCATTTTTGCGTGGGTTGAGACTTGGTGCCATGGTTTCGTGGGTTGAGACCTGATGCCATAGTTGTATGGGTTGAGATTTGGTGCCATAGTTGCGTGGATTGAGATTTCGTGCCATAGTTGCGTGGGTTGAGGGTTGGTACCATAGTTCCGTTGGTTGAGACTTGGTGCCATGTTTGCGTGGGTTGAGACTTGGTGACATGGTTGTGTGGTTTGAGACTTGGTGCCATGGTTGCGTCGGTTGAGACTTGTGGCAATGGTTATTTGGGTTGAAGCTTTGTGCCATAGTTGCGTGCGTTCAGATTTGGTGCAATAGTTGCGTGGGATGAGACTTGGGCCATGGTTGCGTTGGTTGAGATTTGGAGCCAGAGTTGCGTGGGTTGAGACTTGGTGCCATGGTTGCGTGGGTTTAGTCATGGTACCACAGTTGCGTGGGTTGAGACTTGGTGCCATAGTTGCGTGGGGTGAGACTTGGTGCCATACTTTCGGGGGTTGAGACATGATGCCATAGTTGTGTGGGTTGAGATTTGGTGCCATAGTTACGTGGGTTGAGACTTGGTTCCATGGTTGCGTGGGTTGAGACTTTGTGCCATGGTTGCGTGGGTAGAGACTTGGTGCCACAGTTTTGTGCGTTGAGACTTGGTGCCATGGTTGCGTGGGTTGAGACTTGGTGCCATGGTTGCGTGGGTTGAGACTAGGTACCATGGTTGCGTTGGATAAGACTTTTTGCCATAGCTGCGTGGGATGAGGTTGGGTGCCATAGTTGCGTGGGTTGATATTTGGTGCAATGGATGCGTGGGTTGAGACTTGGTGCCATTGTTGCGCGTTTTGAGTCTTGGTACCATGGTTACGTGGGTTGAGACTTGGTGCCATAGTTGCGTGATTTGAGACTTGGTGCAGTAGTTTCGTGGGTTTAGAATTGGTGCCATAGTTGCGTGGGTTAAGATACGGTGCCATAGTTGCGTGAGTTGAGACTTGGTGCCATGGTTACGTGGGTTGAGACTTGTAGCTATTGTTATTTGGGTTGAAACTTGGTGCCATAGTTGCGTGCGTTCAGAGTTGGTGCCATAGTTGCGTGGGTTGAGACTTGGGCCATGGTTGCGTTGGTTGAGATTTGGAGCCAGAGTTGCGTGGGTTGAGACTTGGTGCCATGGTTGCGTGGGTTTAGTCATGGTACCACAGTTGCGTGGGTTGAGACTTGGTGCCATAGTTGCGTGGGGTGAGACTTGGTGCCATACTTTCGGGGGTTGAGACATGATGCCATAGTTGTGTGGGTTGAGATTTGGTGCCATAGTTACGTGGGTTGAGACTTGGTTCCATGGTTTGCGTGGGTTGAGACTTTGTGCCATGGTTGCGTGGGTAGAGACTTGGTGCCACAGTTTGGTGGTTGGAGACTTGGTGCCAGGGTTTTGCGTGGGTTGAGACTTGGTGCCATGGTTGCGTGGGTTGGACTAGGTACCATGGTTGCTTTTGGTTTAAGACTTTTTGCCATAGCTGCGTGGGATGAGGTTGGGGTGCCATAGTTGCGTGGATTGATATTTGGTGCAATGGATGCGTGGGTTGAACTTGGTGCCATTGTTGCGCGTTTTGAGTCTTGGTACCATGGTTACTTTGGGTTGAGACTTGGTGCCATAGTTGCGTGATTTGAGACTTGGTGCAGTAGTTTCGGGTTTAGAATTGGTGCCATAGTTGCGTGGGTTAAGATACGGTGCCATAGTTGCGTGAGTTGAACTTGGTGCCATGGTTACGTGGGTTGAAAACTTGTAGCTATTGTTTTTTGGGGTTGAAACTTGGTGCCATAGTTGCGTGCGTTCAGAGTTGGTGCCATAGTTGCGTGGGTTGAGACTTGGGCCATGGTTGCGTGGGTTGAGATTTTGTACCATGGTTGCGTGGGTTGAGAACTGGTGCGATGGTTGCGTGGTTTGAGACTTGGTGACATAGTTACTTGGGATGAGACTTGATGCCATTGATGCGTGGGTTGAGATTTGGTGCCAGAGTTGCGTGGGTTGAGACTTGGTGCCATGGTTGCGTGGGTTTAGACATGGTACCACGGTTACGTGGGTTGAGACTTGGTGCCAAGTTGGTCGGGTGAGACTTGGTGCCATAGTTTCGTGGGTTGAGACTTGGTGCCATAGTTGTGAGGGTTGAGATTTGGTGCCATAGTTGCGTGGGTTGAGAATTGGTGCCATAGTTGCGAGCTTTGAGATTTGGTGCCACAGTTGCATGGGTTGAGACTTAGTTCCATGTTGCGTGGGTTGAGACTTTGTGCCATGGTTGCATGGGTTTAGACCTGGTGCCATATTTGGGTGTGCGCTGAGACTTGGTGCCATGGTTGCGTGGGTTGAAACCTCGTGCCATAGTTGCGTGGGTTGAGACTTTGTGCCATGCTTGCTTGGGTTGAGAGTTGGTGCCATGGTTGCGTGGGTTGAGACTTGGTGCCATAATTGCGTGGGTTGAGTCTTGGAGCCATAGTTGCGAGGGTTGAGATTTGGTGCCATAGATGCGAGGTTTGAGACTTGGTGCCATGGTTGCGTGGGTTGAGACTTGGTACTATGGTTGCGTGGGTTGAGACTTGGTGCCATAGTTGCGTGGGTTCAGACTTGGTGCCGTATTTACGTTGGTTGAAATTTGGTGCCATATTTGCGAGGGTTGAGATTTGGTGGCATAGTTGCGTGGGATGAGATTTGGAGCCATAGTTGCGTTGGTTGAAATTTGGTGCCATAGTTGCGTGCGTTGAAATTTGGTGCCATAGTTGCGTGGGTTGAAACTTGGTGCCATGTTTTGCGTGGGTTGAGACTTGGTGATATGGTTTCGTGGGTTGAGACATGGTGATATAGTTGCGTGGGTTAAGACTTGGTGCCATGGTTGCGTGGGTTGAGACTTGGTGACATGGTTGCGTGGGTTGAGAATTGGTGCCATGGTTACGTGGATTGAGACTTGGTGCCACGGTTTGCGTGGGTTGAGACTTGGTGATATGGTTTCGCGGGTTGAGACATGGTGATGTAGTTGCGTGGGTTAAGACTTGGTGCCATGGTTGCGTGGGTTGAGACATGGTGAAATGGTTGCGTAGGTTGAGACTTGTGCCATGGTTGCGTGGGTTGAGACTTAGTTCCATGGTTGCGTAGGTTAAGACTTGGTGACATGGTTGCGTGGGTTGAGACTTGTTGCCATTTTTGCGTGGGTTGAGACTTGGTGCCATGGTTTCGTGGGTTGAGACTTGGTGCCATAGTTTCGTGGGTTGAGACCTGATGCCATAGTTGTATAGGTTGAGATTTGGTGCCATAGTTGCTTGGATTGAGATTTCGTGCCATAGTTGCGTGGTTTGAGGGTTGGTACCATAGTTCCGTTGGTTGAGACTTAGTGCCATGCTTGCCTGGGTTGAGACTTGGTGACATGGTTGTGTGGGTTGAGTCTTGGTGCCATGGTTGCGTGGGTTGAGACTTGTAGCAATGGTTATTTGGGTTGAAGCTTTGTGCCGTAGTTGCGTGCGTTCAGATTTGGTGCCATGTTTGCGTGGGTTGAGACTTGGATCATGGTTGCGTGGGTTGAGATTTGGTGCCAGAGTTGCGTGGGTTGAGACTTTGTGCCATGGTTGCGTGGGACTAGACATGGTACCACGGTTGCGTGGGTTGAGACTTGGTGCCATAGTTGCGTGGGGTGAGACTTATCGCCATACTGTCGTGGGTTGAGATATGATGCCATAGTTGTGTGGGTTGAGATTTGGTGCCATAGTTACGTGGGTTGAGACTTGTTTCCATGGTTGCAAGGGTTGAGACTTTGTGCCATGGTTGCCTGGGTAGAGACTTGGTGCCACCGTTTTGTGCGTTGAGACTTGGTGCCATGGTTGCGTGGGTTGAGACTTGGTGCCATGGTTGCATGGGTTGAGACTAGGTACAATGGTTGCGTTGGATAAGACTTTTTGCCATAGCTGCGTGGGATGAGGTTTGGTGCCATAGTTGCGTGGGTTGATATTTGGTGCCATGGTTGCGTGGGTTGAGACTAGGTACCATGGTTGCGTTGGATAAGACATGTTGCCATAGCTGCGTGGGATGAGGTTTGGTGCCATAGTTGCGTGGGTTGATATTTGGTGCAATGGATGCGTTGGTTGAGACTTGGTGCCATGGTTGCGAGGGTTGAGTCTTGGTACCATGGTTGCGTGGGTTGAGACTTGGTGACTTGGTTGCGTGGGTTGAGACTTGGTGCCATGGTTGCGTGGGTTGAGACTTGGTACTATGGTTGCGTGGGTTGAGACTTGGTGCCATAGTTGCGTGGGTTCAGACTTGGTGCCGTAGTTGCGTGCGTTGAGAATTGGTGCCATAGTTGCATGGGTTGAGACTTGGTGCCATGGTTGCGTGGGTTGAGAATTGGTGCCATGATTACGTTGGTTGAGACTTGGTTCCATGGTTGCGTGGGATGAGACTTCGTGCCATGGGTGCGTGGGTTGAGACTTTGTGCCATGGTTGCGTGGATTGTGACTTGGTGCCATGGTTGCTTTTGTTGAGACTTGGTGCCATGGTTGCGTGGATTGAGACTTTTTGCCATGGTTGCGTAGGTTAAGACTTGGTGCCATGGTTGCATGGGTTGAGACCTAGTGCCATGGATGCGAGGTTAAGACTTGGTGCCATGGTTGCGTGGCTTGGGACTTGGCGCTATGGTTGCGTGGGTTGAGACTTGGTGCCATGCATGCGTGGGTTGAGACTTGGTCTCATGGTTGCGTGGGTTGAGACTTGGTGCCATGCTTGCGTGGGTTGAGACTTGGTGCCATGGTTGCGTGGGTTGAGACTTGGTGCCATAGTCGCGAGGGTTGAGATTTAGTGCCATAGATGCGAGGGTTGAGACTTGGTGCCATGGATGCGTGGTTTGAGTCTAAGTGCCATGGTTGCGTGGGATAAGACTTGGTGCCATGGTTGCGTGGGTTGAGACCTGGTGCCATAGTTGCGTGGGTTGAGACTTGGTGCCATGCTTGCTTGGGTTGAGAGTTGGTGCCATGGTTGCGTGGGTTGAGACTTGGTGCCATAATTGCGTGGGTTGAGTCTTGGAGCCATAGTTGCGATGGTTGAGATTTGGTGCCATAGATGCGAGGTTTGAGATTTGGTGGCATAGTTGCGTGGGTTGAGACTTGGTACTATGGTTGCGTGGGTTGAGACTTGGTGCCATAGTTGCGTGGGTTCAGACTTGGTGCCGTAGTTACGTTGGTTGAAATTTGGTGCCATATTTGCGAGGGTTGAGATTTGGTGGCATAGTTGCGTGGGATGAGATTTGGTGCCATAGTTGCGTTGGTTGAAATTTGGTGCCATAGTTGCGTGCGTTGAGATTTGGTGCCATAGTTGCGTGGGTTGAAACTTGGTGCAATGGTTGCGTGGGTTGAGACTTGATGCCATAGTTTCGTGGGTTGAGACTTGGGGCCATAGTTGCGTGGGTTGAGATTTGTGCCATAGTTGCGTGGATGGAGATTTCGTGCCATAGTTGCGTGGGTTAAGGGTTGGTACCATGATTCCGTTGGTTGAGACTTGGTGCCATGGTTGCCTGGGTTGAGACTTGGTGACATGGTTGCGTGGGTTGAGACTTGGTGCCATGGTTGCGTGGATTGAGACTTGGTGCCATGGTTTGCGTGGGTTGAGACTTGGTGATATGGTTTCGTGGGTTGAGACATGGTGATATAGTTGCGTGGGTTAAGACTTGGTGCCATGGTTGCGTGGGTTGAGACATGGTGAAATGGTTGCGTAGGTTGAGACTTGTGCCATGGTTGCGTGGGTTGAGACTTAGTGCCATGGTTGCGTGGGTTGAGACTTGGTGCAATGGTTGCCTGGGTTGAGACTTGGTGCTATGGTTGCGTGGGTTGAGACGTAGTGCCATGGTTGCGTGTGTTGAGACTTGGTGCCATTAGCGCGTGCGTTGAGACTTGGTGTCATGGTTGCGTGGGTTGAGACTTGATACCATGGTTGCGTGGGCTTAGACTTGGTGCCATAGTTGCGTGAGTTGGGGCTTGGTGCCATAGTTGCATGGGCTGACATTTAGTGTCATAGTTGCGTGGGTTGAGATTTGGTGCCATGGTTGCGTGGGTTGAGACTTGGTGCCATAGTTCCGTAGGTTGAAATTTGGTGCCTTATTTGAGAAGGTTGAGATTTGGTGGTATAGTTGCGTGGGATGAGATTTGGTGCCATAGTTGCGTGGGTTGAGATTTGGTGCCATAGTTACGTGGGTTGAGACTTGGTGCCATGGTTGAATGAGTTGACATTTGGTGTAATGGCTGAGGGAGTTGTGACTTGTTGCTATGGTTGCGTGTGTTGAGACTTGGTGCCATAGTTTCGTATGTTGAGACTTGGTGCCATAGTTTCGTGGGTTGAGACTTGGTGCCATAGTTGTGTGGGTTGAGATTTCGTGCCATAGCTGCGTGGGCTGAGGGTTGGTTCCATGGTTCCGTTGGTTGAGACTTCGTGCCATGGTTGCGTGGGCTAAGACTTGGTGACATGGTTGAGTGGGATGACACTTGTTGCCATTTTTGCGTGGGTTGAGACTTGGTGCCATGGTTTCGTGGGATGAGACTTGGTGCCATAGTTTCGTTTGTTGAGACCTGATGCCATAGATGTATGGGTTGAGATTTGGTGCCATAGTTGCGTGGATTGAGATTTCGTGCCATAGTTGCGTGGGTTGAGGGTTGGTACCATAGTTCCGTTGGTTGAGACTTGGTGCCATGTTTGCCTGGGTTGAGACTTGGTGACATGGTTGTGTGGGTTGAGACTTGATGCCATGGTTGCGTGGGTTGAGACTTGTAGCAATGGTTATTTGGGTTGAGATTTGGTGCCAGAGTTGCGTGGGTTGAGACTTGGTGCCATGGTTGCGTGGGTTTAGACATGGTACCACGGTTGCGTGGGTTGAGACTTGGTGCCATAGTTGAGTGGGGTGAGACTTGGCGCCATACTGTCGTGGGTTGAGATATGATGCCATAGTTGTGTGGGTTGAGATTTGGTGCCATAGTTACGTGGGTTGAGACTTGGTTCCATGGTTGCAAGGGTTGAGACTTTGTGCCATGTTTGCCTGGGTAGAGACTTGGTGCCACCGTTTTGTGCGTTGAGACTTGGTGCCATGGTTGCGTGGGTTGAGACTTGGTGCCATGGTTGCATGGGTTGAGACTAGGTACAATGGTTGCGTTGGATAAGACTTTTTGCCACAGCTGCGTGGGATGAGGTTTGGTGCCATAGTTGCTTGGGTTGATATTTGGTGCAATGGATGCGTGGGTTGAGACTTGGTGCCATGGTTGCGCGTTTTGAGTCTTGGTACCATGGTTGCGTGGGTTGAGACTTGGTGCCATAGTTGCGTGATTTGAGACTTGGTGCAGTAGTTTCGTGGGTTTAGAATTGGTGTCATAGTTGCGTGGGTTAAGACACGGTGCCATAGTTGCGTGAGTTTAGACTTGGTGCCATGGTTACGTGGGTTGAGACTTGTAGCCATTGTTATTTGGGTTGAAACTTGGTGCCATAGTTGCGTGCGTTCAGAGTTGGTGCCATAGTTGCGTGGGTTGAGACTTGGGCCATGGTTGCGTGGGTTGAGATTTTGTACCATGGTTGCGTGGGTTGAGAACTGGTGCGATGGTTGCGTGGGTTGAAACTTGGTGACATAGATACTTGGGATGAGACTTGGTGCCATTGATGCCTGGGTTGAGACTTGGTGCCATGGTTGCGTGGGTTTACACATGGTACCACGGTTACGTGGGTTGAGTCTTGGTGCCATAGTTGCGTGGGGTGAGACTTGGTGCCATAGTTTCGTGGGTTGAGACTTGGTGCCATAGTTGTGAGGGTTGAGATTTGGTGCCATAGTTGCGTGGGTTGAGAATTTTGTGCTATAGTTGCGTGCTTTGAGATTTGGTGCCACAGTTGCATGGGTTGAGACTTAGTTCCATGGTTGCGTGGTTTGAGACTTTGTGCCATGGTTGCATGGGTTTACACCTGGTGCCATAGTTGTGTGTGCTGAGACTTGGTGCCATGGTTGCGTGGGTTGAGACTTGGTGCCATAGTTGTGTGCGTTGAGACTTGGTGCCATGGTTGCGTGGGTTGAGATTTGGCGCCATGGTTGCGTGGGTTGAGAGTTAGTGTCATGGTTGCGTGGGATGAGACTTGGTGCCATAGTTGTGTGCGTTGAGACTTGGTGCCATAGTTGTGAGCGTTGAGACTTGTTGCCGTGGTTGCGTGGGTTGAGACTTGGTGCAATGGTTACGTGGGTTGAGGCTTGGTGCCATGGTTGCGTGGGTTGAGACAAGGTGTCATAGTTGTGTGCGTTGGGAATTGGTGCCATAGTTGCATGGGTTGAGACTTGGTGCCATGGTTGCGTGGGTTGAGAATTGGTGCCATGATTACGAGGGTTGAGACTTGGTGCCATGGTTGCGTGGGATGAGACTTTTTGCCATGGTTGCGTGGGTTGAGACTTTGTGCCATGGTTGCGTGGATTGAGACATTGTGCAATGGTTGCTTGGGTTGAGACTTGGTGCCATGGTTGCGTGGATTGAGACTTGGTGCCATGGTTGCTTGGGTTGAGACTTGGTGCCTTGGTTGCGTGGGTTGAGACTTGGTGCCATGGTTGCGTGGGTTGAGACCTAGTGCCATAGTTGCGGGGTTAAGACTTGGTGCCATGGTTGCGTGGCTTGGGACTTGGCGCTATGGTTGCGTGGGTTGAGAGTTGATGCCATGCTTGCGTGGGTTGAGACTTGGTGCCATGGTTGCTTGGGTTGAGACTTGGTGCCATGGTTGCCTGGGTTGAGACTTGGTGCCATAGTTGCGAGGGTTGAGATTTGGTGCCATAGATGCGAGGGTTGAGACTTGGTGCCATGGTTGCGTGGGTTGAGACTTGGTGCAATGGATGCGTGGGTTTAGTCTAAGTGCCATGGTCTTGTGGGTTGAGACTTGTAACCATTGTTATTTGGGTTGAAACTTGGTGCCATAGTTCCGTGCGTTCAGAGTTGGTGCCATAGTTGCGTGGGTTGAGACTTGGGCCATGCTTGCGTGGTTTGAGGTTTTGTACCATGGTTGCGTGGGTTGAGAATTGGTGCGATGGTTGCGTGGGTTGAGACTTGGAGCCATAGTTGCTTTGGATGAGACTTGTTGCCATTGATGCGTGGGTTGAGATTTGGTGCCATAGTTGCGTGGGTTGGGACTTGGTGCCATGGTTGCGTGGGTTTAGACATGGTACCACGGTTACGTGGGTTGAGACTTGGTGCCATAGTTGAGTGGGGTGAGACTTGGTGCCATAGTTTCGTGGGTTGAGACTTGGTGCCATAGTTGTGAGGGTTGAGATTTGGTGCCATAATTGCGTGGGTTGAGAATTGGTGCCATAGTTGCGTGCTTTGAGATTTGGTGCCATAGTTGCATGGGTTGAGACATAGTTCCATGGTTGCGTGGGTTTAGACTTTGTGCCATGGATGCGTGGGTTTAGACCTGGTGCCATAGTTTCGTGGGTTGAGACTTGGTGCCATAGTTGCGTGGGTTGAGATTTGGTGCCATTGTTGCGTGGATGGGGAATTCGTGCCATAGTTGCGTGGGTTGAGGGTTGGTACCATGATTCCGTTGGTTGAGACGTGGTGCCATGGTTGCGTGGGTTGAGACTTCTTGACATGGTTGCGTGGGTTGAGACTTCGTGCCATGGTTGCGTGGGTTGAGACTTGGTGCCATGGTTTGCCTGGGTTGAGACTTGGTGCCATAGTTGCGTGGGTTCAGACTTGGTGCCATAGTTGCGTGGGTTAAGACTTGGTACCATGGATGCGTGGGTTGAGACTTGGTACAATGGTTGTGTGGGTTTAGACTTGGTGCCATAGTTGCGTGAGTTGAGACTTTGTGCCATAGTTGCGTGGGTTGAGACTTGGAGCCATAGTTTCGTTGGTTAAAATTTGGTGCCATATTTGCGTGGGTTTAGATTTGGTGGCATAGTTGCGTGGGATGAGATTTGGTCCCTTTTTTCTTTTTTTTGGGAAATTTTGGGGGCCAAAGTTGGGGTGCTTGAATTTGGTGCCATAGTTCCCGGGGGTTTTGAAACTTTTTGCAAGGGTTGCGTGGGGGTTGAGACTTGTCCCCATATTTTTTCGTGGGTTGAGACTTGGCGCCATAGTTTGCGTGGGTTGAGTTTTGTGCCATATTGCGGGGGAAAGGAGTTTTCCGTGCCATTTTTGCGGGGGTTTAAAGGGGTTTGGTCCCATAAACCCCCGTTGGTTAACTTGGTGCCAGGGTTTGCCGGGTTTGAGACGGGTTGACAGGGGTTCGTGGGTTGGGACTTGGTGCCAGGGTTTTCGGGGATTGGGGCTTGGGGGCCTTTGGTTTGCGGTGGTTGAAAACCTTGGTGATTTTTTTTTTCGGGGTTTGGGGACTTGGGGGCCTATTTTTCGTGGGTTGACCTGATGCCTTTGTTTTTTATGGGTTGAGTTTTGGGTTGCCATAGTTGTTTGGGTTTTGAGATTTGGGCCAAAAGTTGCGGGTTTGAGGGTTGGAAACCCATATTCCGTTGGTTGAGACTTATTGCCATGTTTTGCCGGGTTGACTTGGTGACATGGTTTTTGTGGGTTGAGACTTGGGTGCCAGGTTGGGGGGTTTTGAGACATTAGAAAGGGTTTATTTGGGTTAAAGCTTTTTTCCGAGTTGCGTGCTTTTCGGGTTTTGGTGCCATTTTTTTGCGGGGGTTTGGGACTTGGATCATGGTTGCGGGGGTTTAGTTTTTGGTGCCAGAGTTGCGGGGGTTGAAAACTTGTCCCATGGGCGTGGGATTAGACAGGGCCCCCCAGGGTTGCGGGGGTTTGGGGGAGACTTGGGGGCCAAAAGTTGCGGGGGGTGAAAACTTATCGCCTTACTGTCGGGGGTTTTGAGATATGATCCCAATAGTTGTGTGGGTTGAAAATTTGGTCCCCAAGTTACGGGGGTTAAAGACTTGGTTCCATTTTTGGGCCAAGGGTTGGGGACTTTTTTGCCAGGGTTTGCCTGGAAAAGGAGATTGGGCCCCCGTTTTTTGCGTTGAAATTTGGGTGCCAGGGTTTTTTGGGGGTTGATTTTGGTGCCATGGTTGCATGGGTTTTGAGACTAGGTACAAGGGTTTGCGTTGGAAAAAGGGACTTTTTGCCATAGCTGCGGGGGGTTTGAGGTTTGGGCCAAAATTTTGCGGGGGTTGATTTTGGGTTGCCGGGGTTGGTGGGTTGGACTAGGTCCCATGGTTGCGTTTGGGTTTGACATGTTGCCAAGCTGCGTGGGATGAGGTTTGGGGGCCATAGTTGCGTGGGTTTGGATATTGGTGCAAGGGGAAGCTTTGGGTTTAGACTTTGGGCCGGGTTTGCGGGGGTTGGGGCCCCTTGGAACCAGGGTTTTGCGTGGGTTGGCCCTGGTGATTTGGTTGCGGGGGTTTGGGAGACGGGGTCCCAAAGGGTTTTGCTTTGGGTTGAGATTTGGGTTGCAAGGGTTTTACGTTTTGAGACTTGGTGCCAGGGTTTTGCGGGGGATGAGACTTGGTCCCCAGGGTTGCGTGGGTTTGAAAATTTGGTGCCGAAAACTTTGGGTTTTGGGGAAAATTTGGTTTCCCAAATGGTTCGTGGGATGAGACTTGGGTCCCCATGGGTGCGTGGGGTTGAGATTTTGGGTGCCGGGGTTGCGGGGGATTGTGACTTGGTGCCGGGTTTTGCTTTTGTTGAGACTTGGTGCCATGGTTGGGGGGTTGAGACTTTTTGCCATGGTTGCGTGGGTTTAAATTTGGGTGAAAGGTTGCAGGGGTTTGGGAACCTTGTCCCATGGATGCGGGGTTTTAAGCCGGGGTGCCAGGGGTTCGTGGTTTGGGGACTTGGCGCTATTTTTTGCGGGGTTGAGATTGGGGTCCCAAATGCATGCGGGGGTTTGAGACTTGGTCTCAGGGTTGCGGGGTTGAACTTGGGCCATGCTTGCGGGGGTTGGACTTGTCCCAGGGTTTGCGGGGGTTGGATTTGGGTTTGCCATAGTCCCCGGGTTAAAGTTTTAGTGCCATAGTTGCGGGGGTTGAGCTTGGTGCCAGGGTTTGGGGGTTGGTTTGAAAATTGGTGAATGGTGGTGGTTTGAGTTAAGTGCCGGGTTTGGGGGGATAAAAACTTGGGCCATGGTTGAGGGGTTGAAAACCTGGTCCCAAATTTTGGCTTTGGGTTGAGACTTGTCCCATGTTTTTGTTTTGGGTTGAGATTTGGGTCCCCCTTGGTTTTGCGGGGGTTGAAAATTGGGTGCCAAAATTTGCGGGGGGTTGGGGTTTTGGACCCAAAATTTTGCGATGGTTGAGTTTTGGTGCCATAGTTGCGGGTTTGAGTTTTTGGGTGGCAAAAGTTGCGTGGGTTGAGATTTGGGTACTATGGGGCTTTTGGGTTGGGCCCTTGGGTGCCCATAGTTGCGGGGGTTCGGGAAGGGGTCCCCGTAGTTGCGTGCTTTGGGAAAATTGGGTGCCATAGTTGCAGGGGTTGAGACTTGGTCCCATGGTTGCGGGGGTTTTTGAGAATTGGGTTCCATGATTACGTTGGTTGAGAGGGGGTTCCCCGGGTTTTTGCTTTGGGATGAATTTTCCGTGCCATGGGTTTGGCTGGGTTGAGACTTTGTGCCAGGGTTTTTGCTGGTTTGTAAATTGGGTCCCCGGGTTGTTTTTTGTTGGAGACTTGGGCCATGGTTGGGCGGGGTTTTTTTGAAAATTTTTGCCAGGGTTGCTTTGGGTTAAAAGCTTGTGCCATGGTTGCATGGGTTGAGACTAGTCCCCATGGATGCGGGTTAAGATTTGGGTTGCCAGGGTTTGGGCGGGGGTTTTGGGGACTTGGCGCAAAGGTTGCGGGTTTTGAGATTTTGGTGCCATGCATGCGGGGTTTAATTTGGTCTCGGGGGGTTCGTGGGTTGAGACTTGGTGCCATGCTTGCGTGGGTTGGACTTGGTGCCATGGTTTGCGGGGGTTTTGGGGGATTTGGGTGTTTTTTAGTCGCGGGGGGTTAAATTTTTAAGGGCCAAAAGATGCGGGGGGTTGGGAGATTTTGGGGTCCCAGGTTGCTTGGTTGGGGGACTTGGGTTGGCCATGGTTGCGCTTTTTGAGTCTTGGTCCCGGGTTGGGGGGCGTGGGTTGAGACTTGGGGGGGCCCTAGTTGCGGGGTTTGGGACTTGGTGAAAGTAGTTTCGTTTTTTTTAAAAAAGGGGTGTCCATTTTTTGCGGGGGTTAAAAGACACGGTGCCATATTGCGTGAGTTTAGATTTGGGGCCATTTTTTGGGGGTTGAACTTTTTCCCAAATTGTTATTTGGGTTTTGGAAACTTGGTCCCATAGTGCGTGCTTCATTTTTTTTGGTCCCATAGTTGCGGGGGTTTGAAATTTGGGCCATGGTTCCCGTGGGTTGAGATTTTGTACCAGGTTTGGGTTGGGTTGAGAACGGGGTGCAGGGTTTTGCGGGGGTTGGGAGCTTGGGGACAAAGATATTGGGGAAGTAAATTTGGGTGCCATTGATGCCTGGGGGGAATTTTGGTGCCTTTGGTTGCGGGGGTTTGGGAAAAGGTTTTAACGGTTACGGGGGTTTAAAGCCTTTGGTGCCCTTTGTTGCGGGGTTTTGAGAACTTAGGTTTCCCATAGTTTCGGGGGTTGAAAAATTTGGTCCCTTATTTTGTGGGGGTTGAAAATTTGGGTGCCTTTGGTTGCGTGGGGGAAAAATTTTGTGCTATATTTTGCGTTGCTTTGAGTTTTTGGGGGCCCCCTTTTGCATGGGTTGGGGATTTTAGTTAATGGTTGCGGGGTTTTGAAAACTTTTTTCCCATGGTTGCATGGTTTAAAAAATTTGGGGGCCATAGTTGTTTTGGCTGAGATTGGTGCCATGGTTGGTGGGTTGAGCCCTTGGGGCCCAAAAGTTGTGTTTTTTGAGATTTGGGTTCCCAAGGTTTGCTTTGGGTTTGAGTTTTGGGGCCGCCAGGGGGTGCGTGGGTTGAGATTTAGTTCAGGGGTTTTTGGCTTTTGGGATAAAGACTTGGTCCCATGGGTTTTTGGGGTTGATATTTTGGTCCCTTAGGTTTTTGAGCGTTGAAAACTTGTTCCCTTTGGTTGCGTGGGTTGAGACTTGGTGCCATGGTTGGTGGGTTGGACTGTTTTTCTATGGTTGGGGGTTTAGACTTGGTGCAAGGGTTTCCCGTGGGTTGGGCTTGGTGCCCTGGTTGGGGGGTTTGAGAAAAAGGTGCCATATTTGGGTGGGCGTTGGGAATTGGTGCCAAGTTGCAGGTTAGACTTGGTCCCCTGGTTGCGGGGGTTAAAATTCGGTGCCATGTTTTACGGGGGGTTGAGATTTGGTCCCGGGTTTGCGGGGGATGGATTTTTTTGCCATTTTTTGCGTGGGTTGAGATTTTGGGGCCCAAAGGGTTGCGGGATTGAAACTTTGTGCGAATGTTTGTTTGGGGTTGAGATTTTGGTGCCAGGGTTTTGCGTGTTTTGGAGACTTGGGGGCCATTTTTGGGTGGGTTAGACTTGGTCCCAAATGGTGCGGGGGGTTGAGACCTGTGAAAAAGTTGGGGGGTTAAATTTTTTTGGGGGCCATGGTTGCGTGGCTTGGGCCCTTTGGCGCTAGGGTTTGCGTGGGTTGAAAATTGATGCCTCCCTTGCGTGGGTTGGATTTGGGTTGCCGGGTTTTGTTTGGGGTTTTAGACTTGGTCCCTTTTGGTTGCCGGGGTTTGAGACTTTGGTCCCAAATATTTTCGAGGGTTGAGATTTTGGTGCCATAGTGCGGGGTTGGACTTGGGCCAGGGTTTTTGCGGGGTTGAGCTTGGTGCAAGGGAAATGCTGGGTTTTTGTCAAAGTGCCATGGCTTGGGGGTTTAGACTTGAAACCCATTGTTATTTGGGTTGAAATTTGGGTTTGCCTTTTTCCCGGCGTTCAGGGTTGGTCCTTATTTGGGCGTGGGTTTGGGAAAATTTGGGCCCACCCTTGCGGGGTTTTGAAGGTTTTGTACCATGGTTTTTGCGGGGGTTTGGGAAATTTGGTGCGATGGTTCCCCGTGGGTTGGACTTGGGGCCAATTTTGTTTTGGGAGGGGAAGACTTGTTGCCATTGTTGCGGGGGTTGAGATTTGGTGCCGGGTTTGCGGGGGTTGGGGGATTTGGGTGCCAGGGTTTGGGCGGGGTTTTTAGACATGGTACCCCCGGTTACGTGGGTTAGACTTGGTCCCAAATAGTTATGGGGGAAGATTGGTCCCATAGTTTCGGGGGTTTGAAAACTTGGTGCCCAAGTTGTGAGGGTTGAAAAATTTGGGGGCCATAATTGCGGGGGTTTGATTTTTGGTGCCAAAGTTGGGGGTGTTTTTGAAAATTTGGTTGCCATAGTTGCAGGGGTTTTGAGACATATTTTCCATTTTTGGGGGGTTTTTGGACTTTGTCCCCAGGGGTTTGCGTTGGGTTTAGACCGGGCCTTAGTTTCGTGGGTTGGATTTGGGTTTCCATGTTGCGTGGGTTGAGATTTGGTCCCTTTGGTTGCGTGGGGGGGAAATTTTTCGTCCCCATAGTTGCGGGGGTTGGGGGTTTCCGGTGATTCCGTTGGTTGGGGGACGGGGTCCCCTGGTTGCGTGGGTTTGAACTTTGCCTTTGGTTCCCGGGGTTGAGCCCTTCGTCCCAGGGTTGCGGGGGGTTTAAAGTTTTGGGTGCCATGGTTTGCCGGGGTTTGGGAAAACTTGATGATATGGTTGCGTGGGTTCAGAAGGGTGCCATAGTTGGTGGGTTAAAAACCTTTGGAAACCATGGATGCGGGGGTTTGAGATTGGTAAAAGGGTTTGGGGTTTTTTAGATTGGTGCCAAATTGCGTGGTTGGATTTTTTGGCCCCATAGTCCCGGGGGGTTAAAGGCTTGGACCATATTTTTCTTTTGGTTTAAAATTTTTGGGTTTCCCCATTTTTCGTGGTTTTAGTTTTGGTGGAAATTTGTTGCTTTTGGGAAACAGTTTTGGTGCCAATTTTGCGGGGGTTGAAATTTGTGAAAGTTGAGTCGTTTGAGATTTGGTGCCATTATTGCGTGGTTGAAACTTGGTGAAAATGATTGCGTGGGGGAGATTGGGCCATATTTTTGTTGGGTTTTGAAATTTTGGTGCCATATTTGATGGATGAATTTGGTGTCAAAAAATTTTTCGTGGCTAAAGACTTGGTCCCATGGTTGCGGGGGTTGGGACATGGAGAAATGGTTGCGTGGGAAAGACTTGTGCGATGGTTCGTGGGTTGAGACTTAGTGCCATGGTTCGTAGGTTAAGATTTGGTGCCAGGGTTTTGCGGGGGTTGTACTTGGTGCCAGGGTTTTGCTCTTTGCGCGAGGAGCCATTTTTTCGTGGTTGAACTTGGGAAATGGTTGCGGGGGATAGACTTGGTGCCAGGTTCCCCGTGGCTTGAGACTTTGGTCCCATGGTTGCGTGGGGTTTAGACGGGTGCCAGGTTTGGTGGGGAAAAAGGGAAAAAGTTGCTATTTTAAGATTGTGCGAGGTTGCGGGGTTTTTAATTTATCCATGGTTTGCGAGGTTAAGACTTGGTGCCGGTTGCGTGGGTTGCTTGGTGCCCAGGGTTTCGTGGGTTTGCGACGAAGCTGGTTGCGTGGTTTTGGGACGACAAGGGCTGGTGGACTTGGTTTGCCATGGTTCCGTGGCTTGAGATTTGGGCCCAAGGTTGCGTGGGTTGAGCTTGGGCTTGGTTGCGGGGTTGAGACGTGGCCCAAAGTTGGGGTTTTCAAAATTGGGCGCCATTAGCGCTAGGTTGAGAATTAGTGCCTTTGTTGCGTGGGGGGGACTTGGTGCATGGTTGCGTGGCTTGGCTTGGTACCCGGGTTGTGGGTTTTTAGACTGGCCCCCTGTTGCTGAGATGGCCCTTGGGCCATATTTTGCAGGGGCTGACATTTGGAGCAAGTTGTGGGGTTGAGACCTGGTGCCGGGTTTTAGGGGTTTGAGATTTGGGTGCCATTCTATGGTTGAAATTTTGGTGAATTTTGCGGGGTTAAATTTGGTGCCAAAGTGCGTGCGTTGGTTGGGTGCCAAAGTTGCGTGGGTTGAAACTTGGTGCAAAGGGTTTGCGTGGGTTGAGACTTTGTGCCAGGTTGAATGAGTTGAGACTTGGTGCAATGGCTGAAGGGGTTGTGTTGTTGCCATGCTTGCGGGGGTTGAAACTTGGTCCATGGTTGCGTGGCTTGAACTGGTCAATGGTTGCGAAGGTTAGACTTGGTCCCATTTTTGCGAGTGTTAAACTTGGATGCCTAGTTTCGTGGGTTGAACTTGGTGCCTATTTCCGGGGGTTTGAGTTTTGGTGCCATAGATGCGGGGGATTGAGACTTAGTGCCGGGTTTGCGTTGTTTGAAACTTGGTACAAGGGTTTTGCGTGGGTTGGAATTGATGCATAGTTTCGGGTTGGATTGGCGCCATAGTTGCTGGGTTGGTTTGGTGCCATAGTTGGGGATGGAGATTTCGTGCCTGTTGCGTGGGTTAAGGGTTGGTACCATGTTTCCGGCTTGAGACGGGGTGCCAGGGTTTCCCGGGGTTTGAGACTTGGTGACATGGTTGGTGGGTTGGCTTGGTGCCATGGTTCGTGGTTGAGACTTGGTCCATGGTTAGCTGGGTTGGACTTGGTGATAGGGTTCGTGGGTTAGAATGGTGCCATGTTCGTGGTTAAGATTTTGGTGCCAGGTTTTGCGTGGTTGAACAGGTAAATGGTTGCTAGGTTGAGATTTGCCAGGGTTGGTGGGTTGAGACTTACCCGGGTTTTCGAGGAAAAAGATTGTGCCAGGGTTTTGCGTGGGTTGGATTTTGGGTGCCATGCTTGCGTGGGTTGGACTTGGAAAGCCATGGTTGCGTGGTTGAGACTTGACCCATGGATGCGGGGGGTTTGAGACTTTAGTGCAATGGTTCGTGGGATAGTTTTTGCCAGGGTTGCGGGGGTTGAGATTTGGTGCAATTTTTGCGGGGGTTGAGACTTGGTGCAGGTTTTGCCTGGTTGGGGACTATGCCAGGTTGCGTTGTTCGACTTGGCGCCATTAGCGCGGGGGGTTGGACTTAGTGCCGGGTTGCGTGGTTTAGATTTTGGCCATTTTTCCCGTGATTAGTTTGGGTGCCATAGTTGCGGGGGCAAAATTTGGTCATAGTTGTTGGGGGATAGACGGGTCAAGGTTGCGGGGGTTGAGATTGCTGCCATATTCCATGGTTGAAATTTGGTCCCATTTTTTGCGGGGTTTTTGAGATTTGGTGGCATATTTGGTGGGATGATTTGGGGCCCATTTTTGCGTGGATGGAGATTTCGTGATAGTTGCGGGGGTTTAAGGGGTTGGGTACCATGATTCCCGTTGGTTGAGACTTGGTGCCACTTTGCCTTTGAGACTTGGTGACATGGTTGCGTGGGTTGAGATTTGGTGCCAGGGTTTGCGTGGATTGAGACTTGGTGCCCTGGTTTGCGGGGGTTTGAGATTGGTGATATGGTTTGTGGGTTGAGACAGGTGCCATAGTTGGTGGGTTAAGATTTGGGGCCATGGTTGCGGGGGGTTGAGACATGGTGAAATGGTTGCGTAATTTGAGACTTGTGCCATTGTTGCGGGGGTTAGACTTGGGGGCCCATGCTTGCGTGGGTTGAGACTTGGTCCCATGCTTGCGGGGGTTGAGACTTGGTAAAAATGGTTGCGGGGGATACATTTTGGTGCCATGGTTGGTGGGGTTGAGATTGGGCAATGGTTGCGTGGGTTGAACTTGGTGTTTAGGGTTGCGTGGGTTGAGACGTAGGCCATGGGGGTGTGTTCAGTCTTGGCGCCATTGGCGTGCGTTGAGTTAGCGCGGGATTGGTACGATGATTCCCTGCTTGGGGATTGGTGTCAAGTTGGTGGGTTGAGACTTGGTCCAGGGTTTGCGGGGGTTTAGGACTTGGTCCCTTTGTTGCGTGATTTGGGGGGCTTGGTGCCATATTGTGGGTGACTTTTAGTGCATAGTTGCGTGGGTTGAGACTTGGTGCCATGGTTGCGTGGGTTGAGACTTGGTGCCGTAGTTCCGTTTTTTGAAATTTGGTGCCATTTTGAGGGGGTTTGAGATTTGGTGGCATATTTTTCGTGGGATGAGATTTGGTCCAATAGTTGCCTGGGTTGAAATTTGGGCCATATTTGGTGCGTTGAGATTTGGTGCCATAGTTGCGTGGGTTTAAACTTGTTCAAGGTTACGTGGGTTGGTTGGTTGCCCATGGTTGAATGAGTTGACATTTGGGCAATGGTGAGGAAGTTGTGACTTGTTCCATGTTGCGTGGGTGAATTGGTCCCAAAGGTTGCGTGGGTTGAGAATGACACAATGGTTTGCGTGGTTTGAACTTGGTGCCATGGTTCGTGTGTTAATTGGATGCCATAGTTGCGCGGGATGGACTTGGTCCCATATTCCGTGGGTTGGACTTGGGCCATAGATGCGGGGGTTTGAGACTTGGTGCCATGGTTGCTTTAAATTTGGGAATTTGGTAAAATGGTTGCGTAGGTTGAGATTGGAGCCATGGTTGCGTTGTTGAGACTTGGTGCCATGTTTCGTATGTTGAGACTTGGTGCCTAGTTTCGGGGTTTGAGTTTGGTGCCATAGTTGTGGGGTTTAGATTTTTCGTGCCATAGCTGCGTGGGTTGAGGGTTTGGTTCCAGGTTCCGTTGGTTGGACTTCGTCCCAGGTTGCGGGGTTAGATTTGGGTGATGGGGTTGCTGGGTTGAGACTTTTTCCCTTTTTTTGCGGGGTTGAGACTTGGTGCCATGGTTTCGGGGGTTAGACTGGGTTTCCCACAGTTCCGGGGGGTTGAGACCTTAGCCATAGTTGTATGGGTTGAGATTTGGTCCCATAGTTGCGGGTTAAATTTTTCGGCCATAGTTGCGTGGGTTGAGGTTTGATACCATATTTCCCGTTTTTTTGAGACTTGGGCCAGTTTGCGTGGGTTGAGATTGGTACATGGTTGGTGGGTTGAGATTTTGGTCCCCAGGTTCGTGGGTTGAGACTTGTAGCAATGGTTATTTGGGTTGAAGCTTTGTGCCGTAGTTGCGTGCGTTCAAATTTGGTGCAATAGTTGCGTGGGTTGAGACTTGGGCCATGTTTGCGTGGGTTGAGATTTGGTGCCAGAGTTGGGTGGGTTGAGACTTGTTGCCATGGTTGCGTGGGTTTAGACATGGTACCACGGTTGCGTGGGTTGAGACTTGGTGCCATAGTTGCGTGGGGTGAGACTTGGTGCCATACTTTCGTGGGTTGAGACATGATGCCATAGTTGTGTGGGTTGAGATTTGGAGCCATAGTTACGTGGGTTGAGACTTGGTTCCATGGTTGCGTGGGTTGAGACTTGGTGCTATGGTTGCGTGGGTTGGGACGTAGTGCCCTGGTTGCGTGTGTTCAGACTTGGCGCCATTAGCGCGTGGGTTGAGACTTAGTGCCATGGTTGCGTGGGTTTAGACTTTGTGCCATAGATGCGTGAGTTGAGACTTGGTGCCATAGTTGCATGGGCTGACATTTAGTGTCATAGTTGCGTGGGATGAGACTTGGTGCAATGGTTGCGTGGGTTGAGACTTGCTGCCATAGTTCCGATGGTTGAAATTTGGTGCCATATTTGCGAGGGTTGAGATTTGGTGGCATAGTTGCGTGGGATGAGATTTGGTGCCATAGTTGCGTGGATGGAGATTTCGTGCCATAGTTGCGTGGGTTAAGGGTTGGTACCATGATTCCGTTGGTTGAGACTTGGTGCCACGGTTGCCTGGGTTGAGACTTGGTGACATGGTTGCGTGGGTTGAGATTTGGTGCCATGGTTGCGCGGATTGAGACTTGGTGCCATGGTTTACGTGGGTTGAGACTTGGTGATATGGTTTCGTGGGTTGAGACATGGTGCCATAGTTGCGTGGGTTAAGACTTGGTGCCATGGTTGCGTGGGTTGAGACATGGTGAAATGGTTGCGTAATTTGAGACTTGTGCCATTGTTGCGTGGGTTGAGACTTGGTGCCATGCTTGCGTGGGTTGAGACTTGGTGCCATGCTTGCGTGGGTTGAGACTTGGTGAAATGGTTGCGTGGGATGAGACTTGGTGCCATGGTTGCGTGGGTTGAGACTTGGTGCAATGGTTGCGTGGGTTGAGACGTAGTGCCATGGTGGCGTGTGTTCAGTCTTGGCGCCATTAGCGCGTGCGTTGAGTTAGCGCGTGGATTGGTACGATGATTCCGCTGCTTGAGACTTGGTGTCATAGTTGCGTGGGTTGAGACTTGGTACCATGGTTGCGTGGGTTTAGACTTGGTGCCATAGTTGCGTGAGTTGGGGCTTGGTGCCATAGTTGCATGGGCTGACATTTAGTGTCATAGTTGCGTGGGTTGAGACTTGGTGCCATGGTTGCGTGGGTTGAGACTTGGTGCCGTAGTTCCGTTGGTTGAAATTTGGTGCCATATTTGAGAGGGTTGAGATTTGGTGGCATAGTTTCGTGGGATGAGATTTGGTGCCATAGTTGCGGGGGGTTTTGAAATTGGTCCCAATAGTTGCGTGGGTTGAAACTTGTTGCAATGTTAGTGGGTTGAGACTTGGTGCCATGGTTGAATTGAGTTGACATTGGTGCAATGGCTGAGGAGTTGTGACTTGTTGCCATGCTTGCGGGGGTTGAGACTTGGTGCCAAGGTTTGCGGGGGTTTTGAGAAGTGACCAATGGTTGCGTAGGTTGAGACTTGGTGCCAGGTTGCGGGTTTGTGTTGAGACTTGGTGCCAAGTTGCGCGGGGATGAGATTGGTGCCATAGTTCCGGGGGTTGGACTTGTGCCATAGAGCGGGGTTTGAAAATTTGGGTTTGCCATGGTTGCGTTAATGGAACTTGGTACAATGGTTGCGTGGGTTTTGAGACTTGGAGCCATGGTTGCGTGGGGTTGAGACTTGGTGCCATAGTTTCGTATGTTGGGGACTTGGTGCCAAGTTTTTCGTGGGTTGAGACTTGGTGCCATAGTTGTGTGGTTAAATTTCGTGCCATAGCTGCGTGGGTTGAGGGTTGGTTCCAGGGTTCCGTTGGTTGAGACTTCGTGCCAGGGTTTTGGCGTGGGTTGAGACTTGGTGACATGGTTGCGTGGTTGAGACTTGTTGCCATTTTTGCGTGGGTTGAGACTTGGTGCCATGGTTTTTCGTGGGTTGAGACTGGGTGCCATAGTTCCGTGGGTTGAGACCTGATGCCATAGTTGTAGGGGTTTTGAGATTTGGTGCCATAGTTGCGTGGATTGAGATTTCTTTGCCATAGTTGCGGGGGTTGAGGTTTGATCCATAGTTCGTTGTTGAGACTTGGTGCCCATGTTTTGCGTGGGTTGAGACTTGGTGCCCATGGTTGGTGGGTTGAGACTTGGTGCCAGGGTTTTGCGTGGGTTGAGACTTGTAGCAATGGTATTTGGGTTGAAGCTTTGTGCCGTAGTTGCGTGCGTTCAAATTTGGTGCAATTAGTTGCGTGGGTTTGAAAACTTGGGCCATGTTTTGAGGGGTTGAGATTTGGGGTGCCAAAAGTTGGGGTGGGTTTGAGACTTGGAGCCATGGTTTGCGTGGGTTTAGACTGGTCCACGGTTGCGTGGGTTGAGACTTGGTGCCATAGTTGCGTGGGGTGAGATTTTGGTGCCATATTTCGGGGTTGAGACATGATGCCATAGTTGTGTGGGTTGAGATTTGGTGCCATAGTTACGTGGGTTGAGACTTGTTCCATGGTTTGCGTGGGTTGAAACTTTGGCCATGGTTGCGTGGGTAGAGACTTGGTGCCACAGTTTTGTTGGGGTTGAGACTTGGTGCCATGGTTGCGTGGTTGAGACTTGGTGCCATGGTTGCGTGGTTTGAGACTTGGTACCATTTTTGCGTTGGATAAGACCTTTTGCCTTTGCTGCGTGGGTGAGGTTTGGTGCCATAGTTGCGTGGGTTGATATTTGGTGCAATGGATGCGGGGGGTTAGACTTGGTGCCATGGGTTGCGCGTTTTGAGTCTTGGTACCATGTTTGCTTTGGGTTGAGACTTGGTGCCATAGTTGCGGATTTGAGATTGGTGCAGTAGTTTTCGTGGGTTTAGAATTGGTGCCATAGTTGCGTGGGTTAAAGTTTACGGTGCCATAGTTGCGTGGGTTGAGATTGGGTGCCAAATGGTTCTGGGTTGAGACTTGTAGCATTGTTATTTGGGTTGAACTGGTGCCATAGTTGCTTTGGCGTTCAGAGTTGTGCCATGTTTGCGTGGGTTTGAGACTTGGGCCATGGTTGGTTGGGTTGAGAACTGGTGCATGGTTGCGTGGGTTGAGACTTGGTGACATAGTTATTTGGGATTAAACCCTTTGGTGCCTTTGATTGCGGGGGTTGAGATTTGGTGCCAGATTTTGCGGGGGTTGAGACTTGGTGCCATGGTTGCGTGGGTTTAGACATGGTACCACGGTTACGTGGTTTGAGACTTGGTGCCATAGTTGCGTGGGGTGAGACTTGGTGCCATAGTTTCGGGGGTTGAGTCTTGGTGCCATAGTTGGAGGGTTGAGATTTGGTGCCATTTTTCGTGGGTTGAGAATTGTGCCATAGATGCGTGCTTGAGATTTTTGGCCACAGTTGCTGGGTTGAGACTTAGTTCCATGGTTGCGTGGGTTGAGACTTTATGCCATGGTTGCCTGGGTTTAGACCTGGTGCCATAGTTGTGTGCGCTGAGACTTGGTGCCATGGTTGCGTGGGTTGAGACATGGTGCCATAGTTGTGTGCGTTGAGACTTGGTGCCATGGTTGCGTGGGTTGAGATTTGGCTCCATGGTTGCGTGGGTTGAGACTTAGTGTCATGGTTGCGTGGGATGAGACTTGGTGCCATAGTTGTGTGCGTTGAGACTTGGTGCCATAGTTGTGAGCGTTGAGACTTGTTGCCATGGTTCCGTGGGTTGAGACTTTGTACCATGGTTGAGTGGGTTGAGACTTGGTGCCATGGTTGCTTGGGTTGAGACTTGGTGCAATGGTTACGTGGGTTGAGACTTGGTGCCATGGTTGCGTGGGTTGAGACTAGGTTCCATGGTTGCGTTGGATAAGACTTGGTGCCATGGCTGCGTGGGATGAGGTTTGGTGCCATAGTTGCGTGGGTTGATATTTGGTGCCATGGATGCGTGGGTTGAGACTTGGTGCCATGGTTGCGAGGGTTGAGTCTTGGTCCAATGGTTGCGTGGGTTGAGACTTGGTGCCTTGGTTGCGTGGGTTGAGACATGGTGCCATGGTTGCGTGGGTTGAGACTTGGTGCAATGTTTACGTGGGTTGAGACTTGGTGCCATGGTTGCGTGGGTTGAGACTAGGTGCCATAGTTGCGTGCGTTGAGAATTGGTGACATAGTTGCATGGGTTGAGACTTGGTGCCATGGTTGCGTGGGTTGAGAAATGGAGCCATGATTACGTGGGTTGAGACTTGGTTCCATGGTTGCGTGGGATGATACTTGGTGCCATGGGTGCGTGGGTTGAGACTTTGTGCCATGGTTGCGTAGGTTGAGACTTGGTGCCATGGTTGCATGGGTTGAAACCTAGTGCCATGGTTGCGTGGTTAAGGCTTGGTGCCATGGTTGCGTGGCTTGGGACTTGGCACTATGGTTGCGTGGGTTGAGACTTGGTGCCATGCATGCGTGGGTTGAGACTTGGACCCATGGTTGCGTGGGTTGAGACTTGGTGCCATGCTTGCGTGGGTTGAGACTTGGTGCCATGGTTGCGTGGGTTGAGACTTGGTGCCATAGTTGCGAGGGTTGAGATTTGGTGCTATAGATGCGAGGGTTGAGACTTGTTGCCATGGTTGCGTTGGTTGAGACTTGGTGCAATGGATGCGTGGGTTGAGTCTAAGTGCCATGGTTGCGTGGGATAAGACTTGATGCCATGGTTGCGTGGGTTGAGACTTGGTGCCATAGTTGCGTGTGTTTAGACTTGGTGCCATGCTTGCTTGGGTTGAGACATGGTGCCATGGTTGCGTGGGTTGAGACTTGGTGCAATAATTGCGTGGGTTGAGTCTTGGAGCTATAGTTGCTAGGGTTGAGATTTGGTGCCATAGATGCGAGGTTTGAGACTTGGTGCCATGGTTGCGTGGGTTGAGACTTGGTACTATGGTTGTGTGGGTTGAGACTTGGTGCCATAGTTGCGTGGGTTGAGACTTGGTGCCGTAGTTTCGTGGGTTGAAACTTCATGCCATAGTTGCTTGGGTTGAGATATGGTGCCATAGTTGTGGGGGTTGAGATTTGGTGCCACAGTTGCGAGGATTGAGATTTGGTGCCATAGTTTCGTGGGTTGAGACTTGGTGCCATGGTTTCGTGGGTTGAGACTTGGTGCTAAGGTTGCCTGGGTTGAGACGTAGTGCCATGGTTGCGTGTGTTGAGACTTGGCGCCATTAGCGCGTGGGTTGACACTTGGTGCCATGGTTCCGTGAGTTGAGACTTGGTACAATGGTTACGTGGGTTTAGACCTGGTGCTATAGTTGTGTGCGCTGAGACTTGGTGCCATGGTTGCGTGGGTTGAGACTTGGTGCCATAGTTGTGTGCGTTGAGACTTGGTGCCATGGTTGCGTTAGTTGAGATTTGGCGCCATGGTTGCGTGGGTTGAGACTTAGTGTCATGGTTGCGTGGGATGAGACTTGGTGCCATAGTTGTGTGCGTTGAGACTTGGTGACATAGTTGTGACCGTTGAGACTTGTTGCCATGGTTGCGTGGGTTGAGACTTGGTGCCATGGTTGCGTGGGTTGAGACTTGGTGCAATGGTTACGTGGGTTGAGACTTGGTGCCATGGTTGCGTGGGTTGAGACTAGGTGCCATAGTTGCTTGCGTTGAGAATTGGTGCCATAGTTGCATGGGTTGAGACTTGGTGCCATTGTTGCGTGGGTTGAGAATTGGTGCCATGATTACGTGGGTTGAGACTTGGTGCCATGGTTGCGTGCGATGAGACTTTTTGCCATGGATGCGTGGGTTGAGACTTTGTGCCATGGTTACGTGGATTGGGACATGGTGCCATGGTTGCTTGGTTTGAGACTTGGTGCCATGGTTGCGTGGATTGAGATTTGGTGCCATGGTTGCTTGGGTTGAGACTTGGTGCCATGGTTGCGTGGGTTGAGACTTGGTGCCATGGTTGCGTGGGTTGAGACTGTGATGGTGATGTTGCGGGGTTAGACTTGGTGCCATGGTTTGCGTGGATTGAGACTTGGTGCCATGGTTTGCGTGGGTTGAGACTTGGTGATTTGAGTCTAAGTGCCATGGTTGCGTGTGATAAGACTTGGTGCCAGGGTTTTGCCTGGGTTGAGACTTGGTGCCATAGTTGCGTGGGTTGAGACTTGGTGCCATTCTTGCTTGGGTTGAGACTTGGTGCCATTGTTGCGTTTGTTGAGACTTGGTGCCATAATTGCGTGGGTTGAGTCTTGGAGCCATGTTGCGAGGTTGAGATTTGGTGCCATAGATTGGCGAGGGTTGTGACTTGGTGCCTTTTTTGTGTGGTTGAGACTTGGTTACTATGATTGCGTGGGTTGAGAATGGTGCCATAGTTGCGTGGGTTGAGACTTGGTGCCGTAGTTTCGTGGGTTGAAACTTGGTGCCATAGTTGCGTGGGTTGAGATATGGTGCCATAGATGTGGGGGTTGAGATTTGGTGCCATAGTTGCGAGGATTGAGATTTGCGCCATAGTTGGTGGGGTTGAGACTTGGTGCCCATGGTTGCGTGGTTGAGACTTGGTGCTATGGTGCCTGGGTTGAGCGTAGTGCCTTGGTTGCGTGTGTTGAGACTTGGCGCCATTAGACGCGATGGGGTTGAACTTGGGCCATGGTTGCGTGAGTTTGGTACCATGTTGCGTGGGTCTCAACCCACGAACATCGCACCAACTCTCAACCCCGCAAGCATTGGCACCAAGTCACAACCGCCGCAACTATTTGCACTAAGTGGATTGAGATTTTGTGTATAGTTGCTGGTTGAAAATTTGGTTGGCCATAGTTTGGGGGTTGAGTTCGGTACCATAGAAAATTGCATGGGTTGAAACCTTGGTGCAATGGGTTGCGTGGGTGAGTACTTGGTTGCCATGGGTTTGATGGAGTTGAGACTTGGTTGCAATGGCTGCGGTGGTTGTGACTTGTTGCCATGCTTGCGTGGGTTGAGAAGTGGTGCCATTGTTGCGTGGGTTGAGACTTGGTGTCATAGTTCCGTGAGTTGAGATTTGGTGCCATAGATGCGTGGGTTGAGACTCGGTGCCATAGTTCCGGGGGGTTGAGATTTGGTGCCATAGATGCGCGGATTGAGATTTCGTGCCATACTTGCGTGGGTTGAGGGTTGGTACCATGATTCCGTTGTTTGAGACTTGGTGCCATGGTTGCGGGGGTTGAGACTTGGTGACATGGTTGCGTGGGTTGAGACTTGGTGTCATTTTTGCGTGGGTTGAGACTTGGTGCCATGGTTTGCGTGGGTTGGGACTGGTGATATGGTTGGTGGGTTGAGAATGGTGCATTGTTGCGTGGGTTTAACACTTGGTGCATGGTTGCGTTGGTTGAGACATGGTGAAATGGTTGCGTGCATTTGAGACTTGGTGTGCAAATGGTTGCGTTGAGTTGAGACTTTGTACAATGGTTGCGTGGGTTGGACTTGGGGCCATGGTTGGTGGGCTACGAGATTGGTGCCATGGTTGCGTGGGTTGAGACTTGGTGCCATGGTTGCGTAGGTTGAGACTTGTGCCATGGTTGCGTGGGTTGAGACATGGTGCCATGGTTGCGTGGGTTGAGACTTGGTGCCATGGTTGCGTGGGTTGGACTTATGCATGGTTTGCGTGGTGTTGAGGACTTGGCGCCAGGTTGCGTGGGTTGAGACATGGTGTCATGGTTGCGTAGGTTGAGACTTGTGCCATGGTTGCGTGGGTTTTGAGTTGGTGCCATGGTTGCCTGGTTTGAGACTTGGTGCCACAGTTGCGAGGATTGAGATATGGTGCCATAGTTGCTTGGGTAAAGACTTGGTGCCATGGTTGCGTGATTTGAGACTTGAAGCCATGGTTATTTGGGTTGAAACATGGTGCCATAGTTTCGTGCGTTCAGGTTTGGTGCCATAGTTGCTTGGGTTGAAACTTGGGCCATGGTTGCGTGGGTTGTGATTTGGTACCATGGTTGCGTGGGTTGAGAATTGGTGCCATAGTTGCGTGGGATGAGATTTGGTACCATTGATGCGTGGCTTGAGACTTGGTGTCATGGTTGCGTGGGTTGAGACATGGTACCATGGTTACCTGGAGGTTACCTGCGAGGGTTATTCGGATCAACGCCCCCGCGGCGGTCCATGACCATGCCTCACGATGGATCAGGGCCTGATAATAGGCTGTTATGCTGCCGCACGCAGTCCAACGTACGAACCACAGCCGGCTGATCCGGCACTGACTTTAGGTATCTGGTCCAGCTCTCTCTTGAAGGCAGCCAGGTGTTTTATTGGCAATTCCCCTAAGCTTGATGGTGGCGGTTGAACAGTTTTGGCCCCGGACACTTATGGTGTTTTCCCTTAGTGTTCAATGGCGCCCCTACTTTTTATTGGGGACAGTTTGCTCCCCTGCAGTCTTTTACTTTCGTAGGAGTGATTCTGTGTGCTATTTGGGACCATTTCCCTCAAGATTTTCCAAGTGTAGATTTTGATATATCTCTTCCCTCCTTCGTTCCAACGATTACAAGTCAAGTGCTTCCAAGCGTTCCCAGTAGTAAGTTGCTTGGACAGAAACTTATACGTGCAGTAAAGGTTCTCTGTACACTCTTAGATCTGCGATTACCTGCTTTGAATGGAGATGTGTAATGACAGCAGTAGTCCAGCCTAGAGCGAACAAGGGATGTGAAAAGGATCATCTGGGCTTGCATCTCTCGTTTTGAAAGTTCCCATTATCCATCTATTTTCATTTTCTTTGCACGTGCGATCGTGGCACTGTTGAGATCCCCTTGAAAGTGAGATCCTCAGAGATTACTACTCCCAGGTCCCTTACATTATTTTTGCTCTATTGTATGGCCGGAGTTCCGTAGTATTACTTGTTCTAGTTATTATCTCCTCCATTTTCATAACGGGAGTAGTGGAATTTGTCCTCATTGAACTTCATTTGTTTAAACCGTTGCCCACTGTAACTGTTTATATCTTCTTGGAGGTTAACCGCATTCCTCAGCAGATGACAGCCTCATGCAGATCCTGTATCATCCGCAAAGGATGATACGGTGCTGTGGTGTTATCTCTGTCTATGTCTGATATGAGGATAAGGAATAAGGATGGGGGAGAGGTACTGTGCCTTGTGGAAACAGAGCTCTTCACTATGGCCAGCCTTCTCCGTATTTCCCCAATTTACTCTGTTGATTACTACTTTTGTGTATCGATTTGTTAGGAAGTTGAAGATCATCTCACCCACTTCCCGTTATTCCTTTAGCACGTATTTTATGGGCTATTACGCCATGATCGCATTTGTCAAATGCTTTTGCAAAAGTCTGTGTTTTTAACATCTGCATTCTGATTTTCTTCCAGTGGATCAATGGCCATGTCATAGTGATCAGTAGTTGTGAGAGGCAGGTGCGACCGCCCTGAACCCATGTTCCCTGATGTGCAGATTTGGGATTCCAGTGTGATTTGCATTCCTGCTTTCTTAGCACTCTTTCAAAGTTTTGTATGATGTGGGGACGTCAGAGCTATTGGTCTATTGTTCTTAGCTATTGCCTTTGTGCCACCTTTATGGAGTGGGGCTATATCCGTTGTTTTAAGTGACTGAAATTTCCACATGTCCAAGCTCCTCTCCATAGTGTACTTAGGGGCACGCGAGAGGGTTTCTTGCAGTTTTAATGAAAACAGAGTTCACGAGGTCTGGGCCCGGGACTGAGTGCATAGGCTTGTTGTCAATGGCTTTTTCGAAAATCTATCGGAGTTAGGGTAATGTCGGAAATCTGGCATACATTTTATGGATAGTTTTGAGGCTCATTCATGAAGAAATCATTTGGGTCGTCGATCTCAGACGATTAGTGGTTCACTAAACACAGAGTCGTACTGGTTTCAATGTTTCCACTCATTTCCTTGTTGTCATCTGTGGTAAGTCCCCTCCTGTCTGAGTATGGGCCGATACTAGAGTGGTATTTGCCTTGTTTTGGCATAGGAAAGAAATATTTTGTAATTTCTTTCAATTTCACTAATAGCTTTAAGTCCTCCTGTCTCTCCTGGTTCCTGTAAAGAGTCATTTAGTTAAGTTCGATCAGTTTTCACTTCCCTGGTCAGCGCCTCCTTTCGTGTATCTGATATTCTAGCATCTGAGGAAGCTCAGTGACTTTCGTCGTCTTCTGTAGAGGGAGGTTCTTTTTCTCTCCAGTTTACTCCTGATCTGCTTCTTTTTAGGGGAATATCCTAGAACATGCTTCGGCTACCCGGAAGTTTGATCCTTTCTAGGCACTGGTTAGGATCCATGTATTTAAGACATTCTTCCCAACATGTTTCGTTAGGACATGGTTAACCTGGTCCCAGTTGATGTTCTTGTTGTTGGAAGTTGATTTGTGAAAAAACACCTTACAGGTACATGCATTCTGATTGATCAGGACCCCTATGCCATGTTACGTTCTGGACTTCGTTTAGATTGTGTCGGAATTAGTTGTTTTTTGTTTTTTCTTATGTCCTCTTATCAGGTCCTATTATTTGTGAGATAAGGTCAAGTGTGTTTTCTAAGTCTTGTTGGCTCCACTATCTGCTGGCTTAAGGTGTGTTTTTTTCACAGAGATTTAGTAGCTCTGTGTGTGTGACCTTTCATCTGCGCTCCCTCCAGGGATTGTTTCAGCTTTAAACATTATTTGTACATTCTTCCATTTTGTGCCTTAGGTTGAAATCACCAAGCAGTACGTAGTTGTTTGGGGATGGCCTGGAAGGATTTCCAAACAGTAATCAATTTTTGTAGTGTTCTGAACTGTTGTGAGGTTGATCTGGTGGCTTGTATAACAAACCACAATGACTAGGTTTTGATAGAACTTCAATACCTCATTTGTGGTTTTCAGCAACTCCGTGCAGATAAGGGATCTTTGACATATAGGCCAACCCCTTGTTGCTGTTTTTTCTGTCGCATCTAAAAAAGGTTGTAACCATTATTCCATTTTTCCACTGTCAAAGTGATTGATCTTTTGTTGTGAGTCTCTGTGATGGCTGCAACATTGCATTAGACTCCTTAGAAGTCCCTGATAAAAGAGTTTTGTTGTTGGTGGATGGCTTAGGCCCTTGTATATTTTCAAATAGGAAGAGGTTGTATTCTGTGTTTGTTGGGGGGATTTTGTTATTGGCATCAGTAGTTGTAATTCTGGAGGGCCATGGGTGGCCACTGGCTGCGCCTCCAGTCCAACAAGGCTCCAGGTGGGGACTATTTTTGTTATTTCTTCCATTTCTTTTTTCGTTTCCTGCCATAAAAAAAATCACTTGGTGTTGGGTTGTTCGTAGTCCTATTGTTTGTTCTTGTGGGGGTCTGTGCCTCCTGTTCGGCCCTTTTAGATGGTATGCAGGAGCACTCGTTGTTTGTAACCTGCTTCGGAGGACCGAGGAGTGGCACATTTTTGGGTGAAAGAAAGTACAGAAGAAGAACGACACACTCCTTTAGGACAGGCGGTCGTACATTTTTTGGGATGCTCAAAGTTGCATGTCATTTTTTTCCTGTTATTCATGCTTACAGATGGCCCCATGCATAATATTTGCACAAATTCACCTTTGGTTGTGATTTTTGGGAGGTGTGTTGTCAATTTTGCAGGTTCTGGACTGCACTATAATCTCAGTATCCAGCCAGGGGCCACCCCGTCCTGGTTGCCTCTCTTTCCCCAGTATAGAGGAATGAGGAGGAGAACTCTCTCAATTCTGTACTGTGGGCTCGGTCGGTGCATTGATGGTTGTATATTTCGGTTTTAGATGGTTGTATATTACAGTTTTGGGTGGTTTTGGTAGAGTCCCTAGGAGAGTCTGGGCTGGCAGTAAGGCTGGGGGCTGGTCTGGGTCGGCACTGGGGTTTGGGGGCTGGGGCTGGGTCAGCGGTTGGGCCTGGGCCAGCACCAGCACTGTGGGTATTATGCTATGACTGGGGGCGCCTGGGCCAGCACCAGCACTGTGGGTATTAGTGCTATTGCCTGAGGGGAGGCCTGGGCCTGCACTGCACTGTGCGGTAATTCGTGATGATTACTGAGGGGTGGGTCTGGCTTAGCACATGTGGGTGACTAGGATAGTTTCCGAGGTCATCTGTGTGTATGGACAATCTGCATTTTTCGATTTACCACTATCTCTTGCTCCCATTTTTATTATATTTTTGGTAGGGGATATCAAGAGGTCATCCTTGTTTTCTTGTTATTTTATATCATTTATACTCTCCTTAGTACTTTTGATACCTGCCCAAAGTTTACATCTTTATTGCACAACCAGAGAAGCACCTTGCTATTCGAGGTCATTTTTTGAGGTGTATTTAGTCTAGTACAAGAGATATAGGTGTTTGGAAGAGCATAGGTTTGCATGTGATTCTGGATTTCCTGCCAAGGATTTTTTTACATGTCCCACAGATATGCAGTGCTGACATCCTGTCTGTATCCTACTACACTCTGTATGCCACGGAAGAAAACTGATTTCCACTTTACCTTTCTCTTGCTGGTGCCAGTAATATGCAAGATGTATTTATACCAACCAAGTTTGCAGTATGTGGGTGGTGGTGTAGGGTGGGTGGTGGGTTGCGTGGGTTAGACTTGGTGCCATAGTTGCGTGGGTTTAGACTTGGTGCCATAGTTGCGTGGGGTGAGACTTGGTGCCATAGTTTCGCGGGTTGAGACTTGGTGCCATAGTTGTGTGGGTTGAGATTTGGTGCCATAGTTGCGTGGGTTGAGACTTGGTTCCATGGTTGCGTGGGTTGAGACTTGGTGCCATGATTACGTGGGTTGAGACTTTGTGCCATGGATGAGTGGGATGGTAACTTGGTGCCATGATTACGTGGGATGAGACTTGGTGCCATGGTTGCGTGGGTTGAGACTTGGTGCCATAGTTGTGTGTGTTGAAACTTGGTGCCACGGTTGCGTGGGTTGGACTTGTGCCATGTTGCGAGGGATGAGACTTGGTGCATGATTAGTGGGTTGAGACTTTGTGCCTGGTTGGAGTGGGATGTTAACTTGGTGCATGATTACGTGGGATAGAGGGACTTGGTGCCATGGTTGCGTGGGTTGAGACTTGGTGCCATGGTTGTGTGTGTTGAAACTTGGTGCCACGGTTGCGTGGGTTGAGACTTGGTGCCATGGTTGCGTGGGATGAGACTTGGTGCCATGATTACGTGGGTTGAGACTTTGTGCCATGGTTGAGTGGGATGGTAACTTGGTGCCATGATTACGTGGGATGAGACTTGGTGCCATGGTTGCGTGGGTTGAGACTTGGTGCCATAGTTGTGTGTGTTGAAGCTTGGTGCCACGGTTGCGTGGGTTGAGACTTGGTGCCATGGTTGCGTGGGATGAGACTTGGTGCCATGATTACGTGGGTTGAGACTTTGTGCCATGGTTGAGTGGGATGGTAACTTGGTGCCATGATTACGTGGGATGAGACTTGGTGCCATGGTTGCGTGGGTTGAGACTTGGTGCCATGGTTGCGTTGATTGAGATTTGGTGCCATGGTTGCTTGGGTTGAGACTTGGTGCCATGGTTGCGTGGATTGAGACTTGATGCCATGGTTGCGAGGGTTGAGACTTAGTGCTATGGTTGCTTGGATTGAGACTTGGTGCCATGGTTGCGAGGGTTGAGACTTAGTGTCAAGGGTAGTGGGGTTTTAAGGATTGGTGCCGTGGTTGCGTGGCTTGAGGACTGCGCCATGGTTGCGTGTGTTGCTTCTTGGTGCCGTGGTTGCGTGGGATGAGACTTCGTGCAATGGATGCGTGGGTTGAATCTTAGTGACATGGTTTCGTGGGATGAGACTTGATGCCATGGTTGCGTGGGTTGACACTTGGTGCCATGGTTGCGTGGATTGAGATGGTGCACGGGTTGCGTCGGTTGAGACTTGTGCCATGGTTGCAGTGTTGAGACTTGGTTGCCATAGTTGCGTGGGTTGAGATGGTGCACTGGTTGCGTCGGTTGAGACTTGGTGCCATGGTTGCATGTGTTGAGACTTGGTTCCATAGTTGCGTGGGTTGAGATGGAGCACTGGTTGCGTCGGTTGAGACTTGGTGCCATGGTTGCATGTGTTGAGACTTGGTGCCACTGTTACGTGGATTGAGACTTGTTACATGGTTGCGTGGGTTGAGACATGGTGCCATGGTTGCATTGGATAAGACTTCGTGCCAAGGTTGCGTGGGTTGAGACTTTGTGCCATGGTTGAGTGGGTTGAGACTTGGTGCCATGATTGCGTGGGTTGAGACTTGATGCCATGGTTGCGTAGGTTGAGACTTCTGCCATGGTTGCGTGGGTTGAGACATGGTGCCATGGTTGCGTGGGTTGAAATTGGTGCAATGGTTCGTGGGTTTTAAGACTTGGTGCCATGGTTGCTTGGTTGAGACTTGCTGCCAGGTTGCGTGGGTTGAGATTTGGTACCATGGTCCCGTGGTTGAGACTTGGTGCCCTGGTTGCGTGGTGGTTGAGACTTGGTGCTATTGGTTTTGCGTTGGTTGGGACTTGGTTACATGAATGACTTGGGTTGAGACTTGGAGCCATAGTTGTGTGTGTTGAGAATTGGTGCCTGTTACGTGGGTTGAGACTTGGTTGCCATGGTTGCGTGGGTTTGTTGACTTGTGGCAGGTTTGCGTGGGTTTAGACATTGTGCCTGGTTGCATTTCGTAAGACTTCGTGACCAGGTTGCGTGGGTTGAGGACTTGGTGAATGGTTGCGTGCGTTTGGTGGAGGACTTGGTGCCATGTTGAGTGGAGTTGAGACTTGGTGCCATAGTTGCCGTGGGTTGAGTCTTGGTGCATCGTTGCGTAGGGTAGAGGCTTGGTGCCATCGTTGCGTAGTTTGAGAATTGAGCCCATGGTTGCGTGGTTGTAAGACTTGGTGCCATGGTTGCGTGGATTTGAGACTTGGTACCTATGTTTGAGTGGGTTGAGACTTGGTACCATGGTTCCGTCGGGGTTGAGGACTGTGCTATGGTTGCGTGGGTTGAGACTTGGAGCCATGTTTCGATGGGGTGGATTGGTGCCAGAGTTGCGTGTGGTTTGGAGATTTGAGACTTGATACCATGGCTGCGTTGAGTTTAGCACTTGGTGTATAGTTGCGTGGGTGAGATTTGGTGCCATAGTTACGTTGGTTGAGCATGTTGCATGGTTGCGTGGGATGAGATAGGTACCATGGTTGATGGGTTGGACTTTTTGCCATAGCTGCGTGTGTGAGACGGTGCATTGTAGCGGGGATGAGACTTGGTGCAGTGAGGCGAAGATTGAAGATTTGGAGCCATCGTAGCGTGGGTTCAGACTTGTGCAATGGTTGCGTGGGTTGGAGACTTTGTAGCTATGGTTATTTGGGTGAAACTTGGTGCCTTAGTTGCGTGCGTTCAGATTTGGTGCCATAGTGTTTTACGGGGGTTTGAGACTTGGGCCTGGTTGTTGCGGGGTGAGATTTGGTACCCATTTTGGTTGCGAGAGTTGAGATATTGTGCGATGGTTGCATGGGTTGAGACTGGTGCCCTTGTTGTGTGGGATGAGACCTTGGTGCCATTGATGGCGTGGGTTGAGATTGGATGCCAGAGTTGCCGTGGGCTGAGACTTTGGTGCCTGGTTGCGTGGGTTTAGACATGGTACCACGGTTGCGTGGGTTGAGACTTGGTGCCATTGTTGCGTGGGGTGAGACTTGGTGCCATAGTTTCGTGGGTTGAGACTTGATGCCATAGTTGTGTGGGTTGAATTTTGGTGCCATAGTTGCGTGGGTTGAGAATTGGTGCCATAGTTGCGTGGGTTGAGATATGGTGCCATAGTTGCGTGGTTTGAGACTTGGTTCCATGGTTGCGTGGGTTGAGACTTTGTGCCATGGTTGCGTGGGTTGAGACTTGGTTCCATAGTTTTGTGCATTGAGACTTGGTGCCATGGTTGCGTGGGTTGAGACTTGGTGCCATGACTGCGTGGGTTGAGACTAGGTACCATGGTTGCGTGGGTTAAGACTTGGTGCCAAAGCTGCGTGGGTTGAGGTTTGGTGCCATAGTTTCGTGTGTTGAACATAAGAACATAAGAAAGGAGGAACACTGCAGGAGGCCTGCTGGCCCATACTAGTCAGGTCCTTTACAATTCATCCCACTAACAAAACATTTGCCCAACCCAATTTTCAATGCCACCCAAGAAATAAGCTCTGATGTGAAAGTCCCACTCAAATCCAACCCCTCCCACTCATGTACTTATCCTACCTAGATTTGAAACTACTTCAATAACCCAACTAGGTAGACTGTTCCACTCATCAACTACCCTATTTCCAAACCAATACTTTCCTATGTCCTTTCTAAATCTAAACTTATCTAATTTAAATCCATTACTGCGGGTTCTCTCTTGGAGAGACATCCTCAAGACCTTGTTAATATCCCCTTTATTAATACCTATCTTCCACTTATACACTTCGATCAGGTCTCCCCTCATTCTTCGTCTAACAAGTGAATGTAACTTAAGAGTCTTCAATCTTTCTTCATAAGGAAGATTTCTAATGCTATGTATTAATTTAGTCATCCTACGCTGAATGTTTTCTAACGAATTTATGTCCATTTTGAAATACGGAGACCAGAACCTAGCTGCATAATCTAGGTGAGGCCTTACTAGTGGTGACGTGTACTTAGCTCAGTGAACATTAAAATGGTATAAAATACCGACAGGTTGTTAGGTAAGACACATATGCAACAGTTAGGTATCTTTATTTCGAAACGTTTCGAAATAAAGATACCTAACTGTTGCATATGTGTCTTACCTAACAACTTAGCTCAGTGGTGACGTGTACTTAGCTCAGTGGTGACGTGTACTTAGCTCAGTGGTGACGTGTACTTAGCTCAGTGGTGACGTGTACTTAGCTCAGTGGTGACGTGTACTTAGCTCAGTGGTGACGTGTACTTAGCTCAGTGGTGACGTGTACTTAGCTCTGTGAAGACCTGTTTGTGTGCTCTCTTTGAATCTGAACCAGGATGCCCTCTCTTGAGCAGCTTTACCAGCAGCTGAGAGAAGAACTCAGAGTTGCTAAACTGGAGATACGGCGATTAACGGAGGAGAACAAGAGGATTCGTTGTAATCCACCTGTTGTGAGTCCCCAGGTTAAGAGGGGAGCTTGGTCAGTGGCCGGGCAACATGGAACCAAGCTGAAGATTAAGAAAACGGTTGGAGAGGCAGAAACAAACGAGAAACCAAAGACTGCCGTGGAAACTTCCAACTCATTCTCGGTGCTACCTGACGAATGTGAGTGTTCTACTGGGAATGCCACAACGAGCACCAAGGAAGCATTGGCAGACGTGAGTGAGACATCCCTAGAAAAGCCCCAACGAAGACCATCGAGAACGTCATGACGAATTCTACAAGTGGTGTAAATGCTACCTGTCGAATGTGAGTCGACTACTCGGAGCATCACTACGGACGACGCCAAGGAAGGTAAAAACATTGTTGTTGTTGGGGATAGCCAGATTAGGTACATGGATAGGGCATTCTGTTTGAAGGATAGGAGTAGGAGGCAGAGAGTGTGTTTTCCTGGGGCTGGGATGAAGGATATTGTTAGCCGTCTGGATGACATCATGAGAGGTAATGGGAGCAATCCTATTATCTGTCTCACTGCTGGAGGCAACGATGTTGGCAGACGTAGGAATGAGGACCTGATTAGCAGGTATAGGTCAGCAATAGAGATAATTAGGAAGAAGGGTGGCAAACCTGTCATATGTGGCATTTTGCCAAGGAGAGGAGTTGGAAATGAATGGTTGTCCAGAGCAATTTGTGTCAATTGCTGGCTGGACAAATACTGTAAGGAAAATGCGGTAACATTCATTGACAACTGGGACCTCTTCTATGGCAGAAATGACATGTATGCCAGGGATGGGGTTCACTTGTCTAGGTGTGGGGTGGGAGCACTGGCCAACGCAGTGGAGGGAGCTGTTAGGTCTTTAAACTAGGAATAGTTAGTGGTATGGGTTTTGGCGGAAAACTGTGAAGTTCGCAGGGTAGTAACATGAGTACTAGGAGAACTAGTAATAGGCTAAATGAGGAGGATATTGGAAAGCCAGTGGCACTAATTGACAATGACAGTAATAGGTTTAGCGGAATAACAGAAAGGAGCAGGAAGGGTAAAGAGATAGGAGGGTCTCATTAAATATTTATTACACAAATAGTCGCAGTGCTAGGAATAAGATGGACGAGTTGAGACTAGTTGCTAGTGCAGGTAACATAGATGTATTTGCATTACTGAGACGTGGTTTAATTCAAAAAGTCGGGACATGCCTGCAGAATGTCACATTCAGGGTTTTTAAATTGTTCCAAGTAGATAGAAGTATCGGGAAGGGGGTTGGGGTGGCATTGTATGTCCGAGATCGCTTGAACTGTTGCATAAAAACGGGTATTAAGTCTGATGTAACACATACAGAGTCTGTTTGGATAGAATTTTCAGAGGGGCATGAAAAATTAATTTAGGTGTGATATACCGTCCCCCAAATTTAGATAGGGACCAGGGAGACTACTATGGGAGGAAATTGTTAGGGCCACAAGGCACGATAATGTAGTAATTCTAGGAGACTTTAACTTTAGTCATATTGATTGGAATTTCTTGACTGGGAATTTAGAATCATACGATTTCTTAGAAGTAGTTCAGGATTGTTTTTTGAAGCAGTTGTGACAGAACCTACAAGGGGTAATAACCTGCTTGACTTAGTTCTGGCAAACAATGAATCCCTTGTTAATAATTTAGAAGTTTCAGAGGAACTGGGTGCTAGCGACCCAAATCAATTACATGTAGAATTGAATGGAAGTATGATAGAGGATAACTCAGTAACAGTCCCAGATTTTCGTTAGCAGATTACGATGGGCTTAGAGAACACTTATCATCTGTTGACTGGGGTAACGAAGAGAGCTATCAATATGACAGTTTTCTGAACACAATACATGCTGCTCAAAGAACGTTTATCCCTTATAAGGAAATTAGATCAAATAGAAATGACCCAAAATGGATGAATAATAGGCTTAAATATCTACTAGGGCATAAGAAAGGAATTTATAGGCGTATCAAAAGAGGCGAGGGTCATCTTATGAATCAGTATATTGACATTAAGAGGGACATTAAAAAGGGGATAAGAAAAGCTAAATGGGACTATGAAATTAAAGTTGCTGGGGATTCAAAAAACAAACCAAAAAAAGTTTTTTTCCAGGTCTATAAAAAAAAAGTCAAAAGATAAGTTTAGGCCCCCTTAAAAATAACTAGGGCATTTTAACTGACAAAGAGAATAAAATTTGTGCCCCGATTTTAAAAAAATTTTTTTTTCTCTGGGTTTTTTAACAGGAAGACACTAATAATATTGGGGTAAAAAATTTTTTAATGGATCAGAAGAAGAAAAATTTATGTAACTTTCACAGTCACTAGGAAATGGTTGTGAAGCGGGATAGACAGACTGAAGCCAAAAAAATTTCACCGGGCCCTGATGGGGTTTTTTTAAAAGGGTTCAAAAGGGAATGCAAAAGGGGAAAGTCTGGAACCATTAACTAATTTTTTTTAATTTATCTCTTAAAAACGGGTGCAGTGTTGATATGGGAAAGATGGAAAATGTAATTCCTTTTTTTAAAAAAAAGGGGGACAAGTCGTTCCCGAAAAATTTACCCCCCAATAAGAATAAACCTCAATTGAAAGGCAAATTACTAAGTAAATTATAGCTGAGAATTTGAAGCCTTCTCGTTTAAGCATAGCTTGATTAAAAAAAAACTCAGCCAGGGAAATTAAAAAAGGGGCCCCGGTTTTGGTCTAAAAATTTTTTAAAACTTTCTTTAAAAAAAGGGTTTTTTGAGGCTTTTTGACCACGATAAAAAAATTTGATATTTTTTATTTAAATTTTTAATAAGGCATTTTTTGAGTTCCGCACCAAAAAATTTTAAAGAAAGTAGCACTCTTTGGCATTGGGGGAAGGGTGCTCCGTGGATCAATCAGGGCTAACAGCAGGAAGAAAGAGGGGTCCATAAAAGGGGGGTTAAAATCTGATTTGGGGATCGAACAAGTGGCGTTCCACGGGGATCATCTTGGGCCCTTTGGGTTTTTTTTTAATATATTAAAATGTTTCTTGATAAAGGGAATTACTATTGAAAATGAGCAAATTCCCGATGACACGAAAAATAGGTGGAAAAATTTGATTAAAAGTAGATGTTAGGGAATTTCAGGAGGATTTGGGAAAAACCAAACTCTTGGTCAAAAAAAAGTGGCAAAAATGCAGTTCAATTTTGATAAAAAGCAAGGTTCTAAAGCTGGGGGAGTGCCCAAAACCCCAAGCTCTTTAAATTTTAAATAATGTGAACTTAACCATAAGATTGGGGAAAAGGGACTTGGGGGTTTGGTAAGGCAGAAATTTTTAAAACCAAACGCAATCCCTTTAAGCGTACGTAATAAGGTAAAAGATTACTGGGAATTTATATCAAGAAGGGGTAAGAAAACAAAAGGGTCCAAAGGTAAAACCCTCCCGTTTTTATACATCATTATAAGGCCTCACCTAGATTATGCAGTTCAATTCTGGTTTTCCTTATTACAAAATGGACAAAAATTTTCTTTTTAAAAACTTTCCCAGCGTGGGGATGACTAAATTTAATACAAGCATTAGAAATTTTTCCTTATGAAGAAAAAAATTAAAAGCCCTTTTAAAAGTTACATTCACTTGTTAAAAAAAAGAATGGGGGGAGCCCTGTTTCGAAGTGTAAAAAGGGGGAAAAATGGGTATTAATAAAGGGGGATATTAACAAGGTCTTGAGAATATCTCCCCAAAAAAGGGGAACCCGCGGGAAAATGGTTTTAAATTTTTAAATTAGAAAGTTTAGTTTTTGAAAGGAAAATGGGAAATTAGGGTTTGGGAAAATAGGGTAGTAGATGAGGGAAAACATTTTTTCCCCTAGTTGGGTTATTGGGGGTTAGGACTTTGGGTAGTTTCAAATTTAGGTTGGAAAAAATTACTGAGGGGGTTGGGGTTTTGGGTTTTTGGTTGGGGGATTTCCCAAAACAGAGCTTATTTCTTGGGTAGCTTTTGAAAATTGTGTAGTGGTAAAATGTTTTTTAGTGGGTTGAATTTGTAAAGGCCCTTTCCTAGTAGGGGCCAACGGGCCCTGCTCCCAGTTTTCCCTTCCTTTTTTAAATGTTCTTATGTTCTTATAAACTGCGAAATTAACCTCGGGATTTCTGTTGCTTAACATTCCCTTGATATAAACCCCCAGAAATCTATTTCCTTTTTTTCGTACGTTTAGGCATTGCTGTTTTTGGGTTTTAAGGGTTTGCTGCTCACCAAAACCCCCCCCAAGCCCTTTTCGCCCCTGTATGGCTAATTTTTAACCATTTTTTTTAACTTATAAGTACTGGGTTTTTATGGGCACTCCCAAGCTTCAAAACCCTTTGCATTTATCTACATTGAACTGCCCCTGCCATTTTTCTGCCCAAGAAAAAGGTTTGTTTTAAATCCTCCTAAAGTTCCATAACATCAAACGTTTGAATAAATTATCCTCCATTTTTTGTGCCCTTTGGCAAAATTTGCTCATATCACTAGAAATTTCCCCTCATCAAGATCGTTTATATATTTTAAATAAACAAAAAAGGGGCCCAAAAGGACTGATCCCTGGGGAAACGCCACTTGTTACAAAACCCCCACTCGGATTTAACCCCATTTATGGACACTCTCTGTTTCCCTGCAGTGACCATAAACTCGATCAACGAGGGGCACTTTTCCCCCAATGCCTTGACTGCCATTTCTTTAAAGTCTAGGGGGCCGGAACCTATAAAAAAGCCTTACAAAAATTTCTAAGTAAATAATAAAAAAATTTTTTTTATTGTGGTCAACACCTCAAAAGCTTTACTGAAAAAGTTAATAAATTCGTTGAGATAAAATCCCCCATGGGGAAACTTTGGGGGATCTTTATTGTAGAGGGTTTCCCCTTCCAGTGGTTTTAAATCAATCCCAAATTCGGGACAAAAACTTGAAGCATTTAAAAACTATTTAAAAATGAGGTAATCAGCCCCTCAACCTAGGAGTAGGTGGGGAAGACACCATAGTCGTGGAAAATTCTGAAGCAGAAAAAAAGGACCCTTTGGGGGCTTATATAGTAACGTCAGGTGAGCGGGGACGAGGCATTTTCCCATTTGGTAGGCGGGTTTCCCCCCAATTGGAAGTAGGTCCTTCCCAAAGAGATGGGTTGTATTTTTAGTAGTTGTCGTATTCGTGAAGGTTATTACATGTCCCCAAAATTTAAGATTCCATGATGTTTGCAGTGTTGCCCAAGTTGTGTACGAATGGAATATAATACCGGTATTATTTTACCATTCGTACACAATAAATTGTTAGACAAAAACCGGGGCCCCCTTTTTTAATCCGCTGAGTATCATTATAAAGCTATGTTTTATCGAGATGGCTTTTTTATAATCTCAGAAAAATTTGACTCTGGGAAAATTTCCCCCAAAATTGGGGGGTCAGGCTTATTGGGGGGGAAATTTTTGACCGAAACGCTTGTCCCCTGTTTTAAAAAAAAAGGATTTTACATTAGCCATCTTCCACATATCAGACAATACCCCGTTTAAAGGATAAATTAAAAATATTATTTAAAAGGGGTTAACAATTTTCCCTTTTTTGCTTTCCCTTAAAACCCCTTAAAAAAACCTCATCGGGACCCCGACTTTTTTTCTTCAGTCTGCCTATCTTTTTCCACAACCATCTCCAAGTGACTGTGTGTTACAAAATTTTAAAAATTTTCTAGCCCCCTGAAAAAATTAATTACTGGAATATTGTTAGTGTCTTCCTGTGTAAAAACTGAGAAAAAAATTATTTAAAAAATTCGCACTTTTTCATTCTCTCTGTCATTAAGGGGGCCCATATTTTTATTTTTAATGGACCTACTTTCTCAAAACTTTTTTTTCTATAGCCCGGGAAAAAAAAAACTTTTTGTTTTGTTTTAGAATCCCTGAAACCTTTAATTTCATAGCCCCCTTTTTTGTTTTTCTTACCCCCCTTTTTTAATGCCCTTTTTAATGTCAATATACTGATTCATAAGATGACCCTACCTTTTTTTGATACTCCTAAAATTCCTTTTTTTTATGCCCTAGTAATTTTTTGAGGCTATTATTCTTTCCATTTTGGGTCATTTCTTTTGATCTAATTTCTTTATAGGGATAAACGCTTTTGAGCAGCATGTATGGTTTTCAAAAACTGTCATTTTGATAGCTCTTTTCCCCCGTTACCCCAGTCAAAAACATAAGTGTTATCTAAGCCCATCGTAATCTGCTAAGCGAAAAATTTTGGGGATTTTTACTGATTTTATCGCAAAAATCGAATTTCCCTTTCAATGCTAAAATTTTAATTTTTTTTTGTGGTCGCTAGCCCCCCATTCCCTCTAAAATTTTTCTAAATTTTTTAACAAGGGGATTCATAGTTTGCCCCATAAAACTAAGTCAAGCAGGTTTTTTCCCCTTTGTGGGTTTTTTCTGTCAAAAACCCTTGCTTAAAAAAAACCAATCCTGAAATATTCTAAGAAGTCGAATGATTCTAAATTCCCAGTCAAAAAAATTTTTCCAAAACAACCCTGACTAAAGTTAAAAGGGCTCCTAGAATTACTACCTTATCGTGCCCTTTTGGCCTTTAAAAATTTCCTCCCATGTAAATTTCCCTTGGTCCCTGTCTAATTTTTGGGGGACTTTATATTTACTCCTAAAATTTAGGTTTTTTATGCCCCTCTGAAAAATTTATCCCAAAAAGCCCCGTATGGGGGTTAATTTTGAACTTAAGGCCCCCTTTTTTTGCAACCCCGTTTCCCAAACCCATCTCGTACACAAAAGCCCCCCCCCCCCCCCTCCCAATACTTTTATCTTTTTGGGAAAAATTTTTAAAAACCCCGAATAGACTTTTCCCCGGGGCCCTTTTCCCCACTTTTTTTTAACTAAACCACGTCTCATTAAGGCAAATAAATCAGTGTTAACTACATAGCAACTAATCTCAAATCTCCATCTAATTTGCACTACGGGAATTAGTTTAAAAAACATTGAAAGGGCCCTTTTCCCCCCCTCTTTACCCTTCCCGCTCATTTTTATTTTTACCCAAATAAATTTTTTCGTTTCCTTAAAACCCAAGGCCCGGCTTTTCAAAAAACATCTTGTTCCTTTTTTAAAATAGTTCCCCCTTTTAAAACTCGTAATATTACTACACTGGGACTTCATGTTTCCTGCCAAAAAAAACCCCTACCACTAAAATATTTCCCAGTTTTTAAAATCCTAACTGCTCCCTCCACTGCAGTTCCAGTGCTCCCCCACCCCCCACCTAGATAAGGGAACCCCATCCCTTGAATTCATGGGCATTTCTGATATTTTGTTTCAATGAATGATTTGGGGTTTAAAACCTTGGGGCCATGGTTTTCGAGGGCTGAGACTTGGGTTTTCCCTGGGGGGCGTCCCGGGTTTAGACTTGGTGTTTAAAATTTTTGCGTGGGTTGAGACTTTGGGGCAGTAGTTTTTTGGGGTTTAACTTGGTGCCCCAAAATTTCAGGGTTTTAAAAAATTGTTTCCATAGTTGCGTGGGTTGTGACTTTGGTTTCCATGGTTACGTGGGACGAGACTTGTTTTCCCATTGATGCTTGGGGGTGAGATTTTTGGGGCCAGGTTGCGTGCGTTTTTAAACTTGGTGCCCTGGTTGCGTGGGTTTAGGCATGGTTTCCACGGTTTTTGGGTTGAATCTTGGTTTCCATAGTGGCGTGGGGGGAGACTTAGTACCTTTTTTCGTGGGTTTGGGCTTGGTTTCCATAGTTTTTTGTTTGTTAAGGGTTGGTGCCATAGTTGGGGTGGGGTTTTAAATTTCCCCTGCCAAGTTGCTTTCTTTGAGATTTGGTTTCCATAGTTGGTTTGGGGTTTAGACTTAGTTTTCCCTGGGTTTCGGGGTTGAAATTTTTTTACCCTAGTTGCGTGGGTTTAGGAAAATTTGGGGCCAAAAGTTGGTGGGGCGAACTTGGTGCCATGGTTTCCGGGGGGCTGGGACTTGTTTTGCCTTAGTTGCGCGTGTTTTAGGGCTTAATGTCAAAGGTTTTCGTGGGTTGGACTTGGTTTCCCTATTTTTGGGGGGCGTTGAGACTTTTTTGGGCCATTTTTTGCCCTGGGTTGGAAATTGTGCAAAGGTTGCGGGGGGTTTAGACTTTGGGGGGGCCCCTGGTTTTTCGTTGGTTGAGGGCTTGGGGCCAAAAGGGCGAGGCGTTGAAAAATTTTTTGAAAAGGTTGCAAGGGGTTTAGACTTTTGGTTTCCATGGTTTTCGTTGGGGTTTAGAATTGATGAAAATTTCTGCCTTTTATTTAGACTTGGTGCCATGGGTTTCGCGGGTTGGGGGCTTTTGGGGCCATGGTTGCGTGGGTTGGATTTGGGGCCATAGTTGCGTTTGGTTTTTAGACTTGGTGCCATGGTTTTCTGGGGTTGAGGAAAATTTTGGTTCAATTGCTGGTGGGTTTTTAAATTTTGGGGCCTTTGGTTTTCGTGGGTTGAGATATGGTGCCCCGGGTTTCCTTGGGTTGAAACTTGGTCCATAGAAGCGTGGGTTTTTAGATTTGGTGCCATAAGGCCCCTTTGGGTTTAAGACTTGGGGCTATGGTTTGGTGGGGGGTTTTGACTTTGTGCCCAAAATAGGTTGGGGTTTAGACTTGGGGCCATAGTTTTCCCAGGGTTGAACTTGGTGCCATTTGTTTTTCCCGGGTTTTGACTTGGTGCCAAAATTTTTTTGGGTTTTTAGACTTCGTGCCATAGTTGCGTGTGTTGAAATTTGGGGGCCATAGTTGCGTGGGTTTAAATTTTGGGGCAATGGTTTTCGGGGGTTTAGACTTGGTGCCATGGTTTTTCCCTTGGTTCAGACTAAGTGAAAAAGGGTTGGTTGGGGTTTAGACTTTGGGGCAATGGTTTTCGTGAGTTGAGACTTTTTTAAAATGGTTTTCGTTTTTGGGGTTTGGGGTTGGTGCCATGGTTCGTGCTTTGAGACTTGTGGCCATGGTTTTTCGTGGGGTTTTAACTTTTGGGGCCAGGTTTCGTAGGGTTTAGACTTTTTTCCATGGTTTCGTGGGGGGAGACATTTGGGGCCATGGTTGCGTGGGTTGAGACTTTTGGGGCCAAGGTTGCGTTGGTTGTGGACTTAGTGGGTATGGGTTTCGTGTGTTTGGGGAAAAATTTTGGGGCCAGGTTGGGTTGGGGTTTAGCATGGTTTCCCCTGGTTTCCCTAAATTGAGACTTTGCCAAAGGGTGCGTGGGTTTAGAGTTGGGCCCAGGGTTTTTCCCGGGTTTGAGACTTGGTGCACAGTTGCGGGATTGGGTATTTTTGGTTTTCCTTGTTTCGTGGGGGGGAGAGACTTGGTGCAAAAGGTTTCGTGGGTTTATACTTGGGAGCCGTGGTTATTTGGGTTGAAAAAAATGGGGCCAAATTTTCGGGGCCCTTTTAGGTTTGGGGCCATAATTGCGTGGGTTTTAGACTTGGGCCATGGTTGCCTGGGTTGAGATTTGGTAACCCTGGTTTTGTGGGTTGGGAATTTGGGGCCATGGGTTTTTTGGGTTTTTGGGCCTTTGGGGTCATGGTTTTGGGGGGTTGAGACATGGAAACCCTGGTTTTCGGGGGGTTTAGGGTTTTGGGGCCATAGTTGCCTGGGGGGGAGATTGGTGCATAGTTTTTGTGGGTTGAGACTTTGGGGCCATAGTTTTTTTTCTGGGTTGAAAATTTGGTGCCAATTTTGTTTTCGTGGGTTTTTAGACTTTGGGGCCAAAAGTTTTCGAGGGTTGAGATTTTTGTTTCCCTAGTTTCGTGGGGTTTAGATTTCGTGGGCCCTAGTTGCGTTTGGGGTTTTTGACTTGGTTTCCATGGTTTCCCTTTGGGTTTAGACTTGGGGCCCTAGTTTTTGTGTGTTTGAGACTTGGTCCCCGGTTTTGCGTTGGGGGTTTGGGGCTTGGTGCCATTGGGTTTCGTGGGGTTAGGGCTTGGTGCCAAGATTGCTTGGGAGGGGCTTGGTTTCAATGGATTTCGGGGGGATGAGACTTGGTGCCATGTTGCGTTTGGGGTTTAGACTTGGTGCCATGGTTTTGGGGTTGGGTTTTTGGGGCTTTGGTTTCCCCTGGGTTTTCTTGGGGTGGGACTTGGTGCAATTTATTAGTGGGTGAGATTTTGGGCCATGGGGTTTCGGTTTGGGGTGAGGGGGGAAGTGCCATTGGTTTTCGTGGGTTGAGATTTGGTGCCATGGGTTTTTCTTGGGGGTTTTAGACTTTTGGGGCCATGGTTGCGTTGGGTTGAGACTTGGGTGCCATGGTTGCGTGGGGTTTTTAACCTTTTGGGGCCATGGGGTTTCGAAGGGGGAGATTAGTGCCTTTGGGTTTCAAGGTTTTTAAAATTTACCATGGTTGCGTGGCTTTAGACCCTTTGGGCCATGGTTTTCGTGTGTTGCCACTTGGTGCCGTGGTTTCATGGGGTGAGGGCTTGGTGCAATGGATTTCCCTGGGTTTTAATCTTAGTGACATAGTTGCGTGGGGGTGAGGGACTGGTGGCATGGTTTTCGTGGGTTGAGACTTGGGGGCCATGCTTGTGTGGGTTGGACTTTTGGGGCCATGGGTTCGTTTTTTGAGGTTTTGGTTTCCCTAGTTTCGTTTGGGTTTAGATGGGGCCGGTTTCGTCGGTTGGAAATTGGTCCATGGTTTCATGTTTTTGAGACTTGGTGCCATGGTTACGTGGATTGAGACTTGTGATATGGTTGCGTGGGTTGAGACATGGTGCCATGGTTGCATTGGATAAGACTTCGTGCCAAGGTTGCGTGGGTTGAGACTTGGTGCCATGGTTGCGTGAGTTGAGACTTTGTGCCATGGTTGAGTTGGTTGAGACTTGGTGCCATGGTTGCGTGGATTGTGACTTGATGTCATGGTGCGTAGGTTGAGACTTGTGCCATGGTTGCGTGGGTTGAGACATGGTGCCATGGTTGCGTGGGTTGAAAATTGGTGCAATGATTCCGTGGGTTTAGACTTGGTGCTATGGTTGCGTGGGTTGAGACTTGCTGCCATGGTTGCGTGGGTTGAGATGTGGTTCCATGGTTCCGTGGGTTGAGACTTGGTGCCATGGTTGCGTGGGTTGAGACTTGGTGCCATGGTTGCGTGGGTTGAAACTTGGTGCCATGGTTGCGTTGGTTGAGACTTGGTGCCATGGTTGCGTGAGTTGAGACTTGGTGACATGAATGCGTGGGTTGAGACTTGGTGCCATAGTTGTGTGTCTTGAGAATTGGTGCCATATTTACGTGGGTTAAGACTTGGTGATATGGTTGCGTGGGTTGTGAGTTGTGGCATGGTTGCCTGGGTTTAGACATTGTGCCATGGTTGCATTTGTTAAGACTTCGTGCCATGGTTGCGTGGGTTGAGACTTTTTGAAATGGTTGCGTTCGTTGCGACTTGGTGCCATGGTTGCGTGAGTTGACTCTTTGTGCCATGGTTGAGTGGGTTGAGACTTGGCGCCATGGTTGCGTGGGTTGAGACTTGGTGCTATAGTTGCGTGGGTTGAGACTTGGTGCCATGGTTGCGTGGTTTGAGACTTGGTACCATTTTTGTGTGTGTTGAGACTTGGTACTATGGTTGCGTGGGTTGAGACTTGGTGCTATGGTTGCGTGGGTTGAGACTTGGAGCCATAGTTCCGTGGGGTGACACTTGGTGATATAGTTGCGTGGTTTGAGACTTGGTATCATGGTTGCGTGAGTTTAGACTTGGTGCTATAGTTGTGTGGGTTGAGATTTGGTGCCATAGTTACGTTGGTTGAGACTTGGTGCCATGGTTGCGTGGGTTGAGACTTGGTACCATGGTTGCGTGGGTTGAGACTTTTTGCCATAGCTGCGAGTGTTGAGACTTGGTGCCATAGTTGCGTGGGTTGAGATTTGCTGCCATAGATGAGTGGGTTGAGACTTGGTGCCATGGTTGCGTGGGTTGAGACTTGGTACCTTCGTTGCGTGGGTTGAGAATTGGTGCCATAGTTGCGTGGGTTAAGATATGGTGCCATAGTTGCGTGGGTTGAGACTTGGTGCCAGAGATGCGAAGATTGAGATTTGGTGCCATAGTTGCGTGGGTTCAGACTTGGTGCCATGGTTTCGTGGGTTGAGACTTGTAGCTATGGTTATTTGGGTTGAAACTTTGAGCTACAGTTGCGTGCGTTCACATTTGGTGCCATAGTTGCGTGGGTTCAGACTTGGGCCATGGTTGCGTGAGTTGAGATTAGGTACCATGGTTGCGTGTGTTGAGAATTGGTGCGATGGTTGCGTGGGTTGAGACTTGGTGCCATTGATGCTTGGGTTGAGATTTGGTGCCAGAGTTGCGTGGGTTGGGACTTGGTGCCATGGTTGCGTGGGTTTAGACATGGTACCACGGTTGCGTGGGATGAGACTTGGTGCCATAGTTGCGTGGGGTGAGACGTGGTGCCATAGTTTCGTGGGTTGAGACTTGATGCCATAGTTGTGTGGGTTGAGTTTTGGTGCCATAGTTGCGTGGGTTGAGAATTGGTGAACATTAAAATGGTATAAAATACCGACAGATTGTTAGGTAAGACACATATGCAACAGTTAGGTATCTTTATTTCGAAACGTTTCGCCTACACAGTAGGCTTCTTCAGTCGAGTACAGAAAAGTTGATAGAAGCAGAAGATACTTGAAGACGATGTAATTAGTCCATCACCCTTAAAGTTTTGAGGTGGTCAGTCCCTCAGTCTGGAGAAGAGCATTGTTCCGTTGTCTGAAACAATATGAAGTTGAAGTGACAGGATGGAGCCTTAAATAGTGTTGCATGTGTGTCTTACCTAACAATCTGTCGGTATTTTATACCATTTCAATGTTCATTCTGTCAGACACTGCAACACAAGGGTATCTTGGTACAGACCATCAACTTCGACAACCTCTACTAGTGAGAACGGCTGGGTTTGAGAGGGACCTGACCTCCCAAAGCAACCTACGTCTCACCTCCTGGCACTATTTAAGGCTCCATCCTGTCACTTCAACACCGGCACTTTCAACACCACTATTAACGAACTATTCCGTCTGAACAACATGCCTGCCTTCAATTTTCCGGAATCCACACCTTCAGAAGACATCCTCAAGATCCTTCCCAACTTCCTGAACTTTACTGCACCTACAGACCTGTCTCCTGCCCAAGCAACTGCTCCTGTAACTTCTATAACCACTTCCACCGCTGACAACGTTGATCAAGTTGCCTCAACCACCGCCTCCCACCTCTCCCAGCCTGCTGTTACACAACCATTACACCTCACAGCTGCTCCTGTCGAACCTCAGTCACCTGCTACCACCATTGTAGATTCTCCCAGTGAATCCACTCCAGAAGAGGAAGATAACGACGACTCCAGTAAACCCTCATGGGAAAACCTTACCTTTTACACTTCGCCTTCAAATACTGACACCATGACCTGTACTGAACTCTACAAAAGCCTCGGTGCTGGAACAGTCAAGTATGCATGTGAATCACCGCTTCACTTCACACTCACCCAAGTTCTTGAGTTCATCAAGCCTCTACGTTTCACCTTCAGCAACAAGGCTAAATTATACCACCTATCTAGAAGCAGCTTCAAAAAGTTTGAAAATGGCTCCATTGCTAACCTGCCTCCTCAGTTACTCCTATAACTCCCATATGTGTTCTACCCTCTGATGTGACCTAGCCTGCTGCCAGCTACTCAAGATTCAAGACTTCAACTACCACAAATTCAATGCAACAGTCCCTGCTATTCCTGTTCTCAAGTCTGCCCCACGATCGCCTTAGCTGCTGGGTTAAGCCCTGGCTCTATTTCTCTTACTAAGAACACTCCTCTCCAGAGCTATTCTTCATCTGTACCGTCTTCCCCGCTCATCCCATTGGGATCTTACCTAAACTTGTTTGCTTACTTCAACTTCATATTGTTTCAGACAACGGAACAATGCTCTTCTCCAGACTGAGGGAGTGACCACCTCAAAACTTTAAGGGTGATTGTCTGATTACATCGTCTTCAAGTATCTTCTGCTTCTATCAACTTTTCTGTACTCGACTGAAGAAGCCTACTGTGTAGGCGAAACGTTTCGAAATAAAGATACCTAACTGTTGCATATGTGTCTTACCTAACAATCTGTCGGTATTTTATACCATTTTAATGTTCATTCTGTCAGACACTGCAACACAAGGGTATCTTGGTACAGACCATCAACTTCGACAACCTCTACTAGTGAGAACGGCTGGGTTTGAGAGGGACCTGCCCTCCCAAAGCAACCTACGTCTCACCTCCTGGCACTATTTAAGGCTCCATCCTGTCACTTCAACTTCATATTGTTTCAGACAACGGAACAATGCTCTTCTCCAGACTGAGGGACTGACCACCTCAAAACTTTAAGGGTGATGGTCTGATTACATCGTCTTCAAGTATCTTCTGCTTCTATCAACTTTTCTGTACTCGACTGAAGTAGCCTACTGTGTAGGCGAAACGTTTCGAAATAAAGATACCTAACTGTTGCATATGTGTCTTACCTAACAGTTGAGAATTGGTGCTATAGTTGCGTGCTTTGAGATTTGGTGCCACAGTTGCGTGGGTTGAGACTTTGTACCATGGTTGCGTGGGGTGAGACTTGGTGCCATAGTTTTGTGCGTTGAGACTTGGTGCCATGGATGCGTGGGTTGAGACTTGGTGCCATGGTTGCGTGGGTTGAGACTAGGTACCATGGTTGCGTGGGTTAAGACTTGGTGCCATAGCTGCGTGGGTTGAGGTTTGGTGCCATAGTTGCGTGGGTTGATATTTGGTGCAATAGATGCGTGGGTTGAGACTTGGTGCCATGGTTGCGAGGGTTGAGACTTGGTATCATGGTTGCGTGAGTTGAGACTTGGTGCCATAGTTGCGAGGGTTGAGACTTGGTGCAGTAGTTTCGTGGGGTTAGACTTGGTGCCATAGTTGCGTGGGTTAAGATATTGTGCCATAGTTGCGTGGGTTGAGAATGGGTGCCATAGAGGCGTGGGTCAAGACTTGGTGCCATGGTTGCGTGGGTTTAGACTTTGTGCCATAGTTGCGTGGGTTGAGACTTGGTGCCATAGTTTCGAGGGTTGAGACTTGGTGCCATAGTTGCGTGGGTTGAGACTTGGTGCCATAGTTTCGAGGGTTGAGACTTGGTGCCATAGTTGCGTGGGTTGAGAATTGGTGCCATAGTTGCGTGTGTTGAGATTTGGTGCCCTAGTTGCGTGGGTTGAGTCTTGGTACAATGGTTGCGTGGGTTGAGACTTTCTGCCTTGGTAGCGTGGTTAGAGACTTGGTGCCATAGTTGCGTGGGTTGAGACTTGGTGCCTTAGTTGTGTGTCTTGAGACTTAGTGCCATGGATGCGTGGGCTGACACTTGGTGCCATGGTTGCGTGGGTTGAGACTTGGTGCCATGGGGCCGTGGGTTGAGACTTGGTGCCATAGTTGCGATGGTTGAGACTTGGTGCCATGGTTGCGTGGGTTTAGACTTTGTGCAATGGTTACGTGGGTTGAGATTTGGTGCCATGGTTGCGTGGGTTGAGACTTTTTGCCATGGTTGCGTGAGTTGAGATTTGGTGCCATGGTTGCGTGGGTTGAGACTTGGAGCCTTTGTTACGTAGGTTGAGATTTGGTTCCATAGTTGCTTGGGTTGAGAATTGGTGCAATTTCTGCGTGTGGTGAGATTTGGTGCCATAGTTGCGTGGTTGAGACTTGGTGCCATGGTTGCTTGGGTTGAGAATTGGTGCAATGGTTGCCTGGGTTTAGACTTGATGCCATGGTTGCGTGGGTTGAGAGTTGGTGCCATGGGTGCGTGGGTTGAGATTTCTTACCATGGTTCCGTGGGTTGAGACTTGGTTCCATGGTTGCGTGGGTTTAGTCTTGGTGCCATTGTTGCCTGGGTTGAGAGTTGGTGCCATGGTTGCGTGGGTTGAGATTTGGTACCATGGTTCCGTGGGATGACACTTGGTGCCATGCTTGAGTGGGTTGAGACTTGGTGCCATGGTTGAGTTGGTTGAGACTTGGTGCCATAGTTGCGTGGGTAGAGATGGTGCACTGGTTGCGTCGGTTGAGACTTGGTGCCATGGTTGCATGTGTTGAGACTTGGTGCCATGGTTACGTGGATTGAGACTTGTGACATGGCTGCGTGGGTTGAGACATGGTGCCATGGTTGCATTGGTTAAGACTTCGTGCCAAGGTTGCGTGGGTTGAGACTTGGTGCCATGGTTGCGTTAGTTGAGATTTTGTGCCGTGGTTGAGTGGGTTGAGACTTGGTGCCATGGTTGCGTGGGTTGAGACTTGATCCTATGGTTGCATAGGTTGAAACTTGTGCCATGGTTGCGTGGGTTGAGACATGGTGCCATGGTTGCATGGGTTGAGACTTGGTGCCATGGTTGCGTGGGTTGAGACTTAGTGCCATGGTTGCGTGTGTTCAGACTTTGCGCCATAGTTGCGTGGGTCGAGACTTAGTGCTATAGTTGCGTGGGTTGAGACTTTGATGCCATGGTTGCGTGGGTCGAGACTTGGTGCCATTAATGCGTTGGTTGAGACTTCGTGCCATGGTTGCGTGTGTTAAGACTTGGCGCCATAGTTGCGTGGGTCGAGACTTGGTGCCATGGTTGCGTGGGTTGAGACTTGGTGCCATGGTTGCGTAGGTTGAGACTTGTGCCATGGTTGCGTGGGTTGAGACTTTGAGCCATGGTTTCGAGGGTTGAGACTTGTTGCCATAGTTGTGTGTGTTGAGACTTGGTGCCACGGTTGCGTGCGTTGAGACTTGTAATCAGTCCATCACCCTTAAAGTTTTGAGGTGGTCAGTCCCTCAGTCTGGAGAAGAGCATTGTTCCATAGTATGAAACAATATGGAGAAGAAGTGACAGGATGGAGCTTTTTATTTTATACCATTTTAATGTTCAATCTGTCAGACACTGCAACACAAGGGTATCTTGGTACAGACCTGCAATCAACTTCGACAACTTCCACTAGTGAGAGGGGCTGGATTTGAGAGGGACATCTGAGTTCTTACCTCTCCTAGTGGCCTACGTCTCACCTCTTGGCGCTATAAAAAGCTCCATCCTGTCACTTCTTCTCCATATTGTTTCATACTATGGAACAATGCTTTTCTCCAGACTGAGGGACTGACCACCTCAAAACTTTAAGGGTGATGGACTGATTACATCGTCTTCAAGTATCTTCTGCTTCTATCAACTTTTCTGTACTTGACTGAAGAAGCCTACTGTGTAGGCGAAACGTTTCATAATAAAGATACCTAACTGTTGCATATGTGTCTTACCTAACAACCTGTCGGTATTTTATACCATTTTAATGTCCAAGTGAATGTAACTTAAGAGTCTTCAATCTTTCTTCATAAGGAAGATTTCTAATGATAAATTAGACACATGTGCAACTCTTGAGTATGGAAATAAATGGTATAAAATACCGACACGATGGAAATATAAACACAAATGCAGTATAATGTGATCCTTTATTGACAACGTTTCACCCACACAGTGGGCTTTTTCAAGTCAACTCTTGGGTATCTTTATTGAGGAAACGTTTCGCCACACAGTGGCTTCATCAGTCCATACAAAGGAGAATCTTGAAGAACAGGAGGAGAATGAGGTAATCAGTCCCTCAACCTTGAGTCGATGTGGCCGGTCCATCAATCTTGAATAGAATACGGCATACGTGCGGAGAAGGAGCTTATAAACCGTTGGTATGAGAGGTGCAGCAGTCATAGGTGGTGTCACATTTGTTCAATGTGGAAGTAGGTCGTGCCCAAGAATTAGGCAAGCGAAGAATTCCCAAGTATTAAGATCCCAAGAAGTTGCAGTGTCTGACAGGTTTGTAGATGAATGGTTCAGAGAACCGACATGTTGATAAATTAGACACATGTGCAACTCTTGGGTATCTTTATTGAGGAAACGTTTCGCCACACAGTGGCTTCATCAGTCCATACAAAGGAGAATCTTGAAAAACAGGAGGAGAATGAGGTAATCAGTCCCTCAACCTTGAATCGATGTGGTCAGTCCATCAATCTTGAATAGAATACGGCATCAAAATGGTATACAATACCGACAGGTTGTTAGGTAAGACACATATGCAACAGTTAGACAACTTTATTCCGAAACGTTTCGCCTACACAGTAGGCTTCTTCAGTCGAATACAGAAAGTAGGCAGGAACAGTAGAGATGTGAAGACGATGTAATCAGTCCATCACCCTTAAAGTCGTAGAATTTGAGGTTGTCATCCCTCGGCCTGGAGAAGTTCAGTTCAATAGGAAA
>NW_026495982.1:0-47131 GCF_026875155.1 Cherax quadricarinatus | reverse complement strand
CCCGAAGGGGTATAGGCGTTTTAAAGGGTCTTTGATGTTGTATGCCCCTTCCGGGAGGCCCTCATATGGTCCATCCCGCCATACCCCACCTCTGGCTTCATGAATGACTCCATACTTGCTAAAAAACTTCCACTATACCAAACTTAGTTGCCTCAAAGGGTACATTCCTCATGTACCACGTTAGTAAGTAGACACGTAAATGCAAGCACAATCCATCGCCCGAGTTGAGGCACATTCGGCGTTTCCTGGTACTCCTCCACCACACTGCTGTAGTAGCTAGTCCTCAGGAACTTCACAAATACTCGTTTCATCCCATTAAGGGCCACACATACAGTTCCTCGTTAGGGATACCAATAAATCCCTAATAATTGCAGGAAGAAACGGTTCATCGTAAACAGGGCTCAGAGAACCCCTCAACAGCTCAATGCAGACTGTGTTAATCCTCCTGCCGGTGTACTCCGCCATGTCCTGAACAGTGAAAACTGCGCAGAAACCAGGATTAGTGGGGTACTGCGCAGTGCGTCCGCAGGGGCCCAACAGCGATGCGAAAAATTGAATAACACCTTGAAAAAAATCCAGTTAACAATCTCACAGAAACCCCATTAAGGGCATCGCACAATAAAATTGGCCACTCCTAACCTAATACCTCACTATTCATTATAATTCATATATCATTACATAAACATGATTAGGTACATATAAAAAGGTGTCATTATATGTGATTATAAATTGACTAAGCCAAAGATAAATGATTCATATAAAAAACATAGCAGAAATTTTTTCCACAAGCAACTGTGCAGGGTCACAGCACTTAAACAAATAAGTTATACAACGATCAAGTTAACTTGTGTGCTTTATCTTAACATCATTCTGCTCTAAACCCCGAGATCCAAGGTTTAGTCATCATGGTTTTTAAGGTTATCCCGTATGCAGTGAACATAACCATAGATTCCAAATCCTCATTCATACTCCCTTCCCCTCTATTTATAACCCTCCCACCCCTCCACACTACAAAGAAGCCTAAACCCCAAACCCCCCCTCATGTATCCCCCGGTAGGAGACCAACCCTTTGCCCGCCCCCTGGGTTCATGAGGAGAAGGCCCCCCACAGTGAGATTTCCGGTAAACCCTCCGAAAAACTAACTACCCACCTCCCACCATAGACTTGCTATTCCTACACATAGTTCTATAAAATCTCGCTGCTAACGATTTTATCCTCAACTCTCCCCTAACCCCCCATCCCCACGATACTGTAAATAATCCGTCATAACTTCATTAAGGCTCTACCCACATCACCCGGCCCCCCAGTTACATCCAACATTAAGGCCCGGGGGAATGGCCATTGCCCCCCCAAAGTCTGAAAAAACTCTCACCATCCAAACCTCACCCCCTCCAAAGAGGGACAAAAATATACCGCATGAAAGGCCGTTTCGATGTCCCCACAATGAAAGCATGGTCCTCTCTCAAAAGACCCATTTTATTTAACACATCCCTAGAGGCCAATATTCCCATCAGAAAACGATATACTAACTCTCGTACCCTCGCTGGTATTCTAAGCAAGCCAAACTTCCTCCATATCCTTATCCAGTCATATGTTGGATATACAGCAAGTCCCTGTAAGACCCCCTTGCCTACCACAGCACCCACCATTCGTTTGACCTTTAATGGGACACCTGTTTAACATGTAAAAAAACCCCTCAACATATCCTCACAATACCTCAAATCCCTTTCCCACACCACCATCTTCGTGCATCCTCCATTAACTACCTACCCTGAACTCCTCTATTCCCCCAGTCCGGATATATCTTTGTTTAATTATAAAGCCATTACTCTATGGGCCAATGACATCAGGCCAAGACCCCACGTCTCCCCCCCGTCATCACCACGTCCTTGCTCAACCATGCCCTCCAAACCCCCACACATACCTTAGAACCTTCTTGGATTTCTGCAATATCCTCTGCTCTTAAAGGGAACACCTCAGCCACTCCCACACCTTTACTGTAAACCAGAGAGTTGACCACAAACTCTCTGCTGTAATGTTACGTCCCTAGCCCCTTTAAACCTCCTAGCCTACCCAAAACCCTGCTCGTAACTAATTCCGATTTATCTTCCTACTCTCCTGCACTTCCGCCCTGTACCATATTCCACAAACCTTAATTCTGTCAACTATGACCATCCCAACCCCTCCCCCAAGCCCCCCCCACCAATCTCCCACCTCTAATAGTCTCGACTTCTTTAAATTAAATTCAACCCGGGCGCCCCCAAAAATCTGAATGATTCCAAAAAATTTCCTTAGATTTTCCCATCCCTTCCGCCAGAGTATCATCTCGTACCCAAAAACCCCCCCCCGACCCCCCCCCTAATCCCATGTTCATTCATCCCTCACCACCAGCCCATAAAATGGTTCGTCGCAGGCAAAAAAAAATGAGAGAGTGGACAGCCCTGCCTCAAACCTCTCTCCTTCGTACGGGTCCCCAATTTTCCATTAACCTGTCCCCAAATAAACTGCCCCTCATACAAGGTTTGCACCCCACTCCCCACCTTCTCCCCAAACCCCAAAACTTTTCCCAAAACAAATTTTTAAAAACCCCATTCAACAATCATAGCATTACCCCAATCAAAACCAAGTATTTCCCCCTCCGGTGCAGCCCTCAATAAAATCCCTTATTCCCTTTCCTTCCCTATACTTTTTCCCCGGAATGCCAAACTTTCCCCCATGCCCACTGATCCTGAACCTTCTTAATCTATTCCCCAGAATTTTACATAAATTTTATAATCACAAAATTAGGTTATCCTCTTAATCACTTAGTATTTCCCTTCCTTCTTTTTCGGCACTAACAAACGACCCCGGTTTTTCTGTGTTTTCCCCATCCTCCCATGGCCCATATAATTCAAAACTTCCCCTAAACCTGCCTAATACACTCCCCAAAAAACTCATAAAAAATCATTCGGATTCCATTATGCCCGGCGTCTTACCTGATATCCCCTAAAACGCCCCCCCTCCTCTCACTAATACCCCCTCCCATTTTTGTTCCCGTTTCTAAAACAAAATATTCTCCCCCCAAAAACCTTCTCACTTTCATCTCCTCTTTTCCCCCCTCCCTTTCTCCCTAAACCAAAAATCTGCATAAACACTAATGCTGTCCGTGTTTGTAAGGCCTTTACCCTACATAACCTCCCCCCCCTGCACGACCATTGTGCGTTTTGGAGTACCTTTGCCTTTCCCCAAATTTTCGCAGAAAAACCTGAAAGGTTTACACCCTTTAACCCTCCTCTAACCCCGCTCTAACTCTAAATTTCTTAAACCCGTCATTAGTAACTCTTTCAATCCTACACCTTAAAATCCCCAAACCCCTCTCATACCTTCCCCACCCCCCCCCTCGTTAAAAAAGCATTTTAGTTGTCCCCCCAGGGAGTTTTGCAAACCATACCCCCACCCTGCCTGTTCCCTACCACGGCCTGAAAAAAACCGGTTTTCCCATTTTTAGCCCCCACCTCCCACCCCAAAAAAATCCATCTCACCCTCCCTGATCCAGAAATGTGTCCCCCATTCCTCAAAGGGGGACCAAACCCCCCCCTTTCAGTAGCCTCACATTCAATTTCCAAAACCAGCATATTACCTACTATCCATCCCCCGCAGATCAGCTATCACCGCCCTATGATTCCGAATAACCGACATCGAAAGCTCTCACCCCTCTCCACACCTATCCCCTGCATCACATATATTCCTATCTAACCTCGCCTCATCATTTCCACGCATGAACGAGTGCTCCACCACAAACTCCCCCCTCCCCACCACATCGACAACTCCTACATGCCCTTAACACATCCCTAAGCGCACCCAAGACACATCCCGCCCCCCTCGGTGAGACCTCCCCATACCTAATCACACATTCCAGTCACCGCCCAAGAACAGTTATGGAAGGTAAGACCCCGCAAATAAAACATCAAAACATCACGAACAAAACAACTTTCACTCTAACATTGTTGCATGCCGCATATAAACCTCCAATGACACATACTCTCTCCCCACCCCCCGTGCCCATCTACCCTCACACCCTTCCCCCCTCCTCCGCCACCCATACAAAACGCAATGGCTGATATCTTTACAGTCCACTGCCACCCCTCCTTTTAATTGCAAAGCATTACACTACAAATAGGTTAAAACCCCCAATAACGCAATTCAACACCCAACCTATGGTTATGCTCCCTGCAAAAAACATACATCTACAACATCAAACCTTCGTAAAAACCATTCTAACCAAACCCTTTTGACCCAGATTTAAGACCATTACATTTATTGGACAGACACTTGACACTCCAGAAAAGGCGGCTTACCTCTATGCCGCTGTGCCTTCCTCAATTCGCCTTCATGGTACCCAATAACCATTTTATCAAGTTTCCCTAACCTGTCCACCAACCCCCCCTGCCCCTCCACCCCACCGAGCTTCCCCTGCACACCCCCTCCCCCAGGGTGCTTCTCCCCCACCTCTACCCATACTTCTTCCCATGGTCTCTGCCCAGGTGTTAAAACCTCATCAACGTCCAGGCACCCGCCGACCGTTTGCGTGAGCTCTCACCACACACTATCTACCTCATGCGATCCTCCTGAGGACTCCACCACCACTTCTCCGTGTCCACTCTGTCCATTCCTCGAATCACTCCACTGTCCCCTGCTGCTTATCCATCAGCTGGCACCTCCACTTTTTTAAACTTCTTTCGGTCCCAGTCCCTCCCCGTCCACCGGCTCATCCAAGAACTTCCTGCAGGCACTGCTACCTCCAACATCCCTCCTGGGTCGACTCTTCCACGTCCACCCTTCCCTCAGGCGGTTTGGGGGGGCTCTCCCCGTCACCTCCGGGAGGGTAACACACGTCCCCATCACCTCTTCACCTTGTCCACCTCCTCACTCCAGAGATCCGTCCATCTGTCCATCCGCTACCAACCCCCCAACACCACATCCTCATTGCACGGTTGCTGGGATCCACCAACCACGATAACGCCATCACAAGGGGCTTGCCTACGAGGACCTGCGCCGCCTATGTGTCTCAAAGAATCACATAATCGCAAGTTTTCCTCTGCCCCGCATATTGTACAAAAAAACCTGGGGTCCTATAGTTTTGTCCCCAGCGTTACATACGAGGGTATTGGCCGCCTCAATGACATCTTCAGGGTGCAGGACCCCTCGGGCAGCCCTTTCAAACGGCCCGTTCCCTCCACACCCCCATACTAGCCGAATGAACATTTCCATAAATCGCTGAAGGCTTCCTGAAAGCCATACGAACGTTGCCTCAAATGTTACATTACGCACCTTTACCCCATGTGTATTATTTCGAAACATCAGTAGACACAGAACACTCTAACTGCTGAAATCACTACTCATCCTCCTTTTCCTGGGAATTCACCACAATCCTGGATAAAATCCGGCACTTGTAAACTTCACAAAAATCCCTTGACATTCCATTAGGGCCACACCAAACAATTCATGCGTTCGATTAGTCCCGTAGACGTCTCTAATGATGGCCCCGAAAAAAGTACTGCATCGTCGCACTGCTTAAAGTTCCTCGTACTAATTCAATACAGACAGTAATCACTCTCCTGTTGATACGATCTGCCATGATTTTGACTAAGTCCTGCATTCACCACCATGTGGGCGTGTATGGAGACTCAAGAAGCGTCCTCTCTTCCCAGTGGTCGAGAGACGAATGAGAAATTACCAGAAGTTGGTGATGCATGAACAAAACAAAACACAAAAATATAAAAGTACATATGGAAAACAGATATGGAACATTAACATGCATAACACACACACGCAGTATAAGCTGGAAGAATATACACCCCACAATATTTAATAACAATAATCAAAAAAGCAATCAACACCCTGAACTTCAAACAGTCATAGCAACATTGTATAAATGGAATTTACACGTAAAATAAAAGAATACAATACATTCTACCTCATCTTTAAAACTGACCTTATGTAAATATTTAATATAATCTCAAGACTATGAATTACATATTTGAAACATAGTCAAATTGGTTATTCTCCCCACACAAGGACGGGGCAAGAAACCCCCTCAATGAAGACTATACAGGTACCCCCTACAACTAACTAAATCCTAGCTTAAATCAAACTTGTTAATGACTGGAACATAAGATCCTAACTCCCTATCTGAAACACAAAATTAAAACATCCTTGACATTGTAAAATTCGCTACATTAATGTGTGTAAAAGTATTACAATCCTCTCTATATAGGAGTACAAGCTTTAACGGAAAGTACTTTTTTAATATTAAAAATCAAAAGAAGCTAAAAACACAAGGCTATAATTAAGGAAATTACTTGCGCTACGTGTTTTAAAACTACAAAAATACAAGCATCATCCGATACAAACGTTACTCTTGACCTACGTGTATTCCATGTTTTATTTTACTTTTTAACACATCTCATATCAAATAAAGGAGTATTACTAAGAATTCACTGGCAGTATCATTTTTGTACCATGTTTCAGTACTGGCATGACATAAAACACCATAACAGCTGCGTAAGCCTCCATCCTTGACAGTGAGGTGTAATAAACATACCCACCAACCAAGAATATGTAAATGAATTACGTTCAGGGTGTTACTGAATGAAACCATGGTACTGCACGTCAAATATAAAATAACTCTCCAGAACAAACCATTCACGAATGTATTGCTCTCCTAGCTCACTCCACTCAACACCTTCCACACTACTAGCACAACCTTACACCCCCCCTCACCTAAAGATACCGTCCCTTGCCCCCCGCCCTGTTCCCCCCCGAGAAGTTGTGCTACAGGTGAGATTACAGATAACCTAACCGAAAAACATGATTCCCATCTCCCTTCCAATATTAATCTATACCTACACCTTGTCCCTAAAGATCCTTGCTGCTAACGCTTTTATCCTCAACTGCCCTTTAATCAGTCCTCATACCCCAAGAAACCATGCCAAATAATCTGCCATAACAGACATCAAAGCCCTCCCCACTTCACTTGTACCCCACAAACATCCATCGACAAAGTAATCTAAGAAAATACCAACTCCCCCCCCCAACAACCTAATAACCCCCGGCCATCCCAGACTCTCACCACGCCCAAAGATGAACAAAATATACCACTTTGATAGTCATTTCCTACCTCCTCCCCCAACAGAATAAAAACGATGTTTTCCTCTCTCACCAACCCCACTTATGGCAACATGTGCTTAGATGCATACCACAACCCATGAGAAAACGGTATAAAACCAACTCCCTAACCCTTGCCTGGAAATCCTAAGGCTTCCAGAACACCCCACCATATGACCCTATGACCCACCCAGTTATACAGGGGATACTGCTAACCCCTGCAATACACCCCCTTCCCAAACCACAGCGCCACCACTGTGTTTTACCTTCAAAACCTTTCACCTGCCCCACTGTCAACATGAATCTTATTATCATCTTCACACTTTCTCAAATCCCCTACCACAGCCACACAAGTTTCTAGCAGTCCCCATGCACCCGTATCCACCCAACAACCCTCTCCCCCCCACCCTTAGATACCTCTGTCTTAATATATAAGTGCCATTACCCAGGCCCAAAAAGCAACAAACCTAGTCCCCCCCCCCGTTTCACATACCTCCGTCATGAACACATCCTTGGACACCCAGGCCCTCCCAAACCCCCACACAAACCTCACCCCTCCAAGTATTTCCTGTATATATCCTGCACCCTCAAAGGGAACACCACCGCCACAAACCCCCAGACCTTACTATAACACCACCGAGTTAATTACCAACGCCCTCCGCTGTAACGCCACTTCACAGACCCTCAACCCTATTACTTGCCTATAACCCTTCTCGTGGACTGTTTCTGGAGTTATTCCTCCACATTCCTGCAAACTGCTTCATATACCATATCCCACACACCCTAATTTCTTTCACAAAACCGTCCATCCCATCTTCCTCCCCCAATCTCTCTCTCTCCCCCAACCCACGTCTACATCCCAATAACCTAGACTTTGCTAGATTAACTAACCAATCCAGAAACATCCCAAAACTCCTTATCAACCTCTCCCACCCTTCTTAAAGCCTCCCCACTTGTAACTAACACAGTTGTGTCATCCCACAAAACCTACATTCCCCAACCATGCTTCCCCTCCCTACCCCCCGCAATTTCCTCCTCCACAGCCTCAAAGAAAGGATGTTGCACACATCGCAAAGAGCACTGCGACACGGGCAACCCTGGCTAATCGCTGTTCCATCACCACCACCGACCCCCCCACTTTCCTAACCTGCACCCATCATGACAGCCCCCTCATATAGATGCGCACCAACCTCACTACCCCACCTACCGCCCCTCCCCAAAACCCAATTTCTCCAAAACAGCCGCCACAAAAAGTCCCTCTTCATCAACGCAGTCATAGGCCTGAGCCCAACCAACCAAGGTCGCCGCCCCCTCTCCTGACAGATTCTCTATAAAACCCTTATCCCACTGTGCCCATTTTCATATATCCGTCCCGGTATCCCATACATGCCCACATTTATGCTATTCCCAATTACCTTCTATAACCTGTTACCCAATACCTTCGCAAAAATTTTGGTAATCCGTACACATTAACGACAACGGACGATAATCTCCCAAACCCTTCTCCTCTCCCTCCCTTCTGTTGGCACCAAAACCAACAACCCAGTTCTCTGTTGTTTTGCAACAAAACAACAAAAAAGAAAGAAAAAAAAAAAAAAAAAAAAGACAAAAAAAAAAAAAAAAAACAGACAAAAAAAATAATGCAAAAAAAAATCAAACAAAGCAAAAAAAGCAAACCCAGCATTTCCCTGATCATCTACCACTATTCAACATATAAAACAGAACCGCCACAAGGCACTAGTAGACATCCCCTCAGATCCTCCCAATGTGACTCTGTAAAAATCATTAGATAGCACATCTATTCCCGGTGCCTTTCCCTGACTCAACCCATACACCACCTCCCCCACCTTGCCACCGTAATGCCCCCCCAACAAATCCCGATCCCCCAGCCCCAAACCCTGATGAAACCCCAATAGCTCTAAATGTTTCTAACCCAACCAACCCTCTCCCCTTCTACATCCATATCTCCGTAAACCAGAATCCGTAAACCTACTGATCAAATCTGTGTCAAGAAGCCCAGTCCCTGCACATAACTCCTCCCCCTCCCTCCATCGACACCTATGAGGCCCCCACGGTATTCCTCGAACTGTCCTGTCCTTGAATTTTCGGAGTAGCTACCCGGTAGGCTTAACACCTATAGTACGTCCTCCCCAATCCTGCCCTGACCCTGAGTTGCCATCAAAATGTTCATTATGCATCTCCACTAAACGACTTCTAAGTTCCCCCATAACTCCTCCTCCCACACCCTACCCTACCCCCCGATTAACAATCATTCAACTGCCCTCTAAATAATCGTGCAATCCAACCTCCAGCGAGCCCGTTCCCTGCCCACTTCTTAAAAAATCCCTGCAATTTGCACCTTACCCTGCAACACCCACCAATCTAGCAAATCCACCTACCTCATCCTAGCCTCCCAAAACCCTTTTCCACCATGTCTGAAGTGGACCAACCTTGATCTTCCCACCAGTAAAGCCTCACATTTTAATTTCCAATAACTTTAGAATTAATTCTCGGAATACCATCCACCCGAAGGTCAGCAAACCCTGCACTGTGGTCAGATCAACCCACCACGTCCTAACTGTTCCTAGACCCTCATCCACTCCATATCCCCAGCTCACATAAATCCTATCCAACCTTGCCCTCAATAACTCCCATGAACATAGGTTGCACGACCTGATACCCTTCCTGCCGACCCACATCTACGACCCGACATCACACGCAAATGCCATCCCTAAGACACCCAACACGCACCCCCGCCCTCCCCTAGAAGAAACGTCAGCATTCCTAATCACACAATACCAATCACCTCCAATTTCACGATAGAAGGTACACTCCTGAGATAGTAAACAATACGTCGCCGAACAAAGTCTGTATTTTAACCTCACTTTAACCAATCGCGGGCATATAAAACTCCCACAAAACCAATACCCTGCTCTCCCCCCACCACCCATCCACCCCGAACACCTCCCCCCTTCCCCTCCTCCCACCCCATGACTCGCAATGGCGCAATGGCCTGGTCTCCTTTTACTAAAAAACAGCCACTCCCTTCCCTTTAAAAGCATTGTCATCATACAAACAACTATAAATCTCTCAATCGCAACTCACTAACCTGACTTTATGGTTATGCTCCTGTGGCAACAAAACATCCAGTCATACCTTTAGAGGAACCACACCAACCATACCCTTTTTACTTACAGTCTATAGCCATTAGCATTTTATCTGTTAACAAACCACCTGAATGGTCAAGGAAAGGCGGCGTAACCTCTGTGCCGCTGTGCTTGCTCACATTTCCACTTCAAGCTGCTCACACTAATCCTTACTACCCTTTTTAATAAGACCCCCTACCCCCCCCGTCCCTCCCCCCCCCGATTTTTCCCTGTACTCCCCCCCCTGTATGGTATTTGCGAACCACCTCTTGCCCATGCCTTCTTTACTGTCTTTGCCCAGGTGTTAAAACGTCATCTAATACAGTCAACCCCGCTGGCCGCTTTCTAGAGCTGCTCCCAAAGCCATCTCTTTCCTCAGGTACATTCCTCCCTGTGTACCCTCTGCCACCACAAGTGTATCCTTTCCACAATTCCCTGTTACTTCCCGTCTTCTCACTCAGCAGGTCCCTTGCAAATCGCTGCTTATCACTGGTCCGTCCATTCCAAGTCCTCTCCTAACCAAATCTCCTCCAAGAATTCCTGGAGCACTGACTCCAATGACCACCTCCTGTTTCGAACTCCACCACTTCCTTCCTCCACCACCACAGGCGTAGGAGTAGGATCCCATCCTCCACCGTGAGTGTGACACAAGTCCCTATTCTGTTCTCCCTCCTTCTCCACCTCCTCACTCCAAGAGGAGTCCCAGTTTTTCGCCGTCTCCACCACACCTCGTCTGCCTGGGCCTCCTCCACCGGTCTGGCACCCCTGGGGCAACTCTACGTGCACAAGCGGCCCGCTATATGTTCATAAAAGTTGCAAAAACGACACGTTTCTCCCTTTTGTCCTGCATAAGACACATATACCTTAGTTCTGTTGCCTGTCAACATCACAATAATACGAAGGTAATAGGCTTCTTTAATGTCATCTTGATGTTGTATGAACCTTCCGGGAGGCCCTCATATGGTCCATCCCGGCCATACCCCCCTCTAGCCTCATGATTACACCGCGTAATTGCTAAAAAACTTCTCTATACCAAACTATTAGTCGCCATCAAGGGTACATTATCATTCTCACCCGTACCCACGGTAGTAAGTAGAATAACTTCAAGCATGCACACTCCATCGTCCGAGTGAAGGCACATTCGGCCGTTCCTGGTAACTCCTCCACCACACAAACTTAGTAGCTAGTCCTCAGCGAAACTTCACAAATAACCTTTTCATCCCATTTTTTTTATTTAAAAAAACACAATACACATCAAGATGCATGGTATGCTATACATAGGTATACCATAAACAAAGAAACGAGATCCCTTAAATAGTACAAACAAACAACTTCACATTCCATATCCCAAGCACTAAACTATACATAAGAAAAACACGTCAACTGTAAATGCTTGATTCCCCCTCCAAAGTGCCCAATCAGCACACACAAACATACATGTAACAAAAACAGCCCCTCACCTGAACATACAGGTGGTTTAATTAAATATCATAAAATACATCCAGTATCTTAAAACACAAAAGGCACTATAATCCAAAGAATGTCACACTTATTTACATTATATATGAAACTTTAAAAACAAAGACATTCTCATATAATCCAATTCGTTGCACACTCATTAATATTGTATATTAAACTTTATACACAAAGACATAATACTAAACACCTCAAAAATTACAATATAATAAAGGTGACAAAATAGCCATTTCCACACCTTACCACAAACTAAACACACTTTTTAAAATAACAAAGATACACACTCATGTTAATAGCACATTATTATCGGGTGTGTTAACAATGCCTTTGAGTGTTCCTCTTGTAGTTGTCTCACTGACAAAGATCATTTACCTTTTAAAACTATATATCATCAAATGACTCTCTTGTCTTTCCAACACATGGTTTAAACTAAAACTTCACACACAAGAAACTCTACAATTACACCACATCTGACATGTCATCCCCTCCCATACAACTTCAGGGACAATCCTACCACATTTACATATCCTTCATTATGGTCATAAACTCGCTCTAGAAAAGGAAAATGGTCCCTTAGTACTTAAGTAGCCAAATTACTGAGTCCCCTTACTGTTATATTTCTATATGCCTCGGGAACGCAGTCGCCCCCTGTTACCATAAATGAGTTTATTTCTGCATACCGAGCGATAATTCCTGCCGCAATAGCCCTTACCCTAATTCCCCCCCCCTTTTTTCCTTCAAGCTCCCGGAATAAAACAAGAAATCTGTCACAATGTACAGAATGGCTCTTTTTACAACCTCAGACACCCCCCTTACCTCTAAAGTTAGGGCACCCCAGGAGCTCTACATTGCCCCCCCCCATTTAACTTGAAGACTCTAGCCAGCCACGCCCTACCTGCCCCAACTCCCTACAAAAATATACGGCATGAAAAAACTGTTTCCGATTTCCCCACAATGTTCGCATTTCGCTTCCCTTTTCCAAACCCATCACCCCACCACAAACCTGCTTTGACGCTAAAATCCCCATTACAACTATAAACTAACTCCCTTACCCTAGGCATTAATCTAAGTTTCTGGAAATCATGCCAAATCGTACCCATCATTCAAAGGTATATCGCCCACCCTTTGCATCACTTCTGGTTTCCTAAGCTCATCTCTACTAACTTCCCACCTTGAGCATGTTACCTACCTATTACTAACATAACATTGTCCTCTTCGCTTTCGGCTGAGGGACGCACTGCGCAAACAGCTCTTGCTTTCTCTGGTGCGCAACTTGTTTTCACCAAGATGGCTGCCCGCTACGCAGGAGGAGCATACACCGTGTGGTTGGACCTTGGTTAAAGGGGCAATTTTACCTACGATGCCGCCTCTGTATAATTACCAACGATTATACGGGACACGTTTGGCATTGAAGTTGAGACTTACACGGAATAGACTTAATGGATCATCACGAATCTCCCGTATAATGTTCTGCACAGTGGGAGGCATATGAAAAGGTCGGTGACTCAGTACCAGGAGGAAGAACATCACCGTATATATGGTCGGAGGTACGCCTGCGGGATGCCTCAAAATACTACACTGGGTGAGGATCGCAACGTTCCTTTCGAGGCAGACGATGTAGATATCAGGAGAGACGTTTTCAAAGATCTGGTGAGGTGCATGATATAACTTTAGTTCGATGGACGGAGGGAATCTATGACGGGTTGCCGGCTGGATCTTCCACCGTCAAGATGTCTTTAGAAGAACAATTCTCGTATGTTGTCCTGGAGGGATTTTAGGACATTTTAGGACACAGTGTTATGTGACCTCGCGGGAACAACTGATAGAAGTGTCGCCTGTGCGGCGTTTTGACCACATGGCGGCCGGATGTGGTTAAAGCAGCAGCGCCGCGGCTTGGGAGCGGCAGTAGTAACAGCGTCTCAGGCGGAACTTACCGAAGAATTTGAGTGCAGCAGGCAAAGGTAATTGGGAGGATGAAGTGGGGGGAGAGCGTGTTGGAGAAATTGTGTGCCCTTCCAGTGGCTTGGATACTTCCCCGCAAAACGGCCCGGAGAGTTGAGCAGGCAGCCTATGGGGTGGGAGAGACCGGTGATCCACAGGAGTTATTAGCCAACAGGAGATGATTAAGTCGTTCCTGGCGTTGCTTGCGGCGGAGAACCCAGCTTAAGACAGGAGTATTCTGACGGTGGAGAAGACTTGATTGAGCAGATTCCAGGACCTCTGGGGTCAGAGCCTGGCATGTTGCAGTTGCTACAGGTTCGAAGCTGAGGTGCACAAGGGCAATGGAAATACTGATATGGAAATTGTCGGGCACATCTAGAAAGAGGCTGGAGGTCTCATCGGGTGAGGAGGTTATAACACAGCTCAGGTAAGGGAAGAAGACGTGGGCAGGAGTGATTACGAGGGCAGGGTAGTTGCACAGGGGGGGGGAGGGGGTTACGGGCGGAAAGAGTGCACAAGAAAAGAAGAAGCAGCAAAAAGTGGAATAGAAAAGGACACAGAGACCTATAGAGAAAGCCAACCCTATCTGAATCTTTAGTGTTAACGATAAAGTGAATGGCCTTCGAGCTGACGTGTAAACGGTATGGTTGGAGGATGTTTTGCGGCGTTTTAACATTGATGTGTTGTTTTTCAAGAACACAATTTTAAGTATGGCGAGAGTTGAGCAGAACGGTTTTAGGATGATGTTGTGTTAGTTAAGGGAAATTAAAGGTGGGGTTGGCAGTGGCAGTGTAGGGAGTCCAGCCATTCCACATGCTCAAGTGGGAAGTGGGAGGGAGGGGAGGGTGGTGAGGGTGGAAGGGATATGGGGAGATTAGAGTATGTTTTCTGGGGATATTATGCGGCAGATAGAACATAGGGTAAAGGTGAATTTTGTAAGGAGGTTTTGCTTTTCTACATGCGGGGGTTTTACCAATGGTTTATAAATAGGGGGGGATTTGGATTGTGGTAATCAGAATAAGGATGTGGAAGCCGAGAGGGGCAGGGTGTGTGGTTGGGGTATTGAAGGGATTTGTTGAGGGTGCCAGGGGTTTATGAATAGTCGGGCGATGGGTGAAAGTAGAGCACTCGTTTATGCGCAGGGGTTATGCTGCCATGTTGGATCGTTTATACATAACTCGAGTATATAACAGTAGAACGTTGTAATGACGATAGATTTTTTAGGTTTTTCAGACATCGTGCCGTTATGGCAGAGATGGCTGGGAAAGGGATGGGTTCGTAGGTATGTGGGTTTATTGGAAAATGATGTGAGGCTACTTCAGGGAGAGGGGGAGGGGTTGTTTTTTAGAAAATGGTGGATCGCAACTATGGGAGGCTCACAACGAAGAGGGGATGTCTTGGAATGTGGGAGAGCACGCAAAATTGCAGATTGGGAGTATTACCAGGCATAGAGGAAGGATGAGGCGAGGTGGAGGTATGGTTTACAGAAATATTTAGAGGGGCAGCTAAATGATTGTTATGAAGGGGGAGGGGGGGTAGGACATGGAGAAATTAGAGGTTTTAAAGGGGAGATTGAGGGATATACAAAATCTCGTTTGATGCGATCGTGTGATGGAAGTTTAGAGGAGAGTTCTATGGGGTGGTCAACCGTCGGCTGTGGTTTTGAGGAGAGTTAGGAATAGGCAAAACAGATGACCACGATTATGGGATTAGGGTGTGTAAAGGGGTGGGGGGTTATAGGGTGGGGCACCAGGTACTTAGTACACCGATGGAATGAGCAATTATGCTGATTATTGGTTTAGGGAGAATTCTAAGAGAGGGAAGGGAGGAGAGAGGGAGGGAGAGGATTCTGTGGGAGAAGGAATTCAAGGTATTTTAGGGGTGGAGGAGAGTTCGGTAATTAGAGGGTAGATCAGTGAGGAGGAGGTGGGGGAGGCGATAAGGGGCTGAGTAGGGAAAAAAGCGCCGGGCATTGATGAATTCCTAATGATTCTATATCACATTGGATTGTATGAAGGAATGTTGGTCGGTTGTTTAACTGTATGAAGGAAAGGGGGTTAGGAGTGTTGGGGGAATCGCAGGGCACGGGGGTAGTAGTTTTGGTCTATAAGGGAGGGGGGGGGAAAGACTTGGTGTGCTGTTAGTGGCATCTCCCTCATGTGTGCAGATTATATAGTTTTTGCGAAGGTTGTAGGTAACGTATGAAAAGGTGCTTGACCGAGTTCCTACATAGCGGACAGTGTGGAATTCCAAGGTCGAGTATGCGTGAGGGGCATGAAGAATTAAGGCTTTTGTGGGGGTAGACAATGGGGGGGATCTTTGGGGATGATTGGAAGCAGGATTATGACAGTGTAGTAGGACATATGTTGTGGTGTATTTTTAAAAAACAGGGTTTGGTGATGAGATTGTGCGCTGGGCGACTACTTTGTATACGCCTGCAATGGTCAGGGTACGGTTTAATGGGAAAGTTAGGGTTGGCAGTGCAGATGGGGATGGGTTTGCGACAGGGTTGCCCCTGTGTCTAAATCCTCTTTGCATGCATGCAGGACCCTTTTTATGGATTTAGTGGATGGAGTGTTGGAAACAGGGAGAGGTGGGTCCTGGGAGATGTGGTATTGTGGGTTTGTGGTGACACCACAGTTTTGTAGGATGGGGAAATAGGAATGGGGATTGTGGCAGACGTATAAATAGAGATTTTTGAGGGGCGACAGGGATGAGGGTTAATGGAGCAAGTCAAAAGTTATTAGATGTAGGCACGTGGGTGGGTGGGGGGTTTGGGGGAACAGTATGGGTGGAACGTTGTGGATAGATTAAGAGATGTGGGGTTGTGTATATGAGGACCTGGGGAGGCGCAGAGAATAAATTCCAAGGAAGTACTGTGAGTGAGCAGGATGGGTTGGCTGCGAGTGTGGAGGGCTGGGGGAAGTAACATCTGCCGCAGAGGTTGGTGGTGTAAATACTCTGTGTACAGTAACGTGTGGGGCGTGGCAGAAATATATCCCCATTGAGGTCGTGTGATATTCAGGACTGGAGAGGGTGGTGTTGAGGTATTGTGGTGGGGTTATGGAAGCCATGGCTACGAAGGATGGGAGTGGTGATGAATGGGCTGCGGAGGGTCCGGGCTGGGTCTATCCTTTGGCACAGAGTGAAGGCAGTGTATGTGATGTGAACAGCGGATACTTGAGGAGTGGGAGGGGAGAGAGGGTAGAAGGGTGGGAGAGGTCATGAAGGATGTGCGAAATTGTGGAAGGAAAGGGCACTACTGGAGTGTGAAGAATGGTGCGAAATTTGTTTGCAGTAAGGGAGCAAAAAATGTAAGGGTAAGTAGGCTTGGGAGGACAGGTTGGAGGGTACAGTGATACAGGGAGTAGTAATACCCACAATGTATGATTGGAGGGCATTTGGGGAAGACTTTCGGAGATCAGAGTCAAAGCCACCCAAGGGTTCGTGAAGTGGTTTATAGATTCTTTATGGGTAATTCTAGCTACAAGGGTTCAGTGCTATTATAGAATGGGTTATGAGGTGCTGGCACTTGTTGCATTGTGAGGAAGAGGAGACGCTTTTCATGCCATATATTTTGTGATGAAACCTTGGTTTTGTTGGGCCATGGTTAGCGAGTGTTATGGGTTATAGTGGCGGGAGGGGAGAACATTTCTACTTGGAGGGCTTTGCATTTTGATGTGGGGGGGTTTCCAAGCGGCATTCGGAGGGCAGTGATGTATGTAGTGGCAGATTTTTTGTATGTGTTCTTGGTGCATGCGGGAGGTGGGGGGGGTGAATATAGGGTGCGGGCGCTTGCGGCGAGTGTGCTATCGTACAGTATGTGAAACAGGATACTATATGGGAGGTTGTGGGTAATTAGTTTGCCTTGGGTTATCGTAATCTGTCGGTAGGGGTTAAGGTTTAGGTTGGGTGTAGTTTAGAGCTGGATTGGCTTGGTTCTCCTAAACTAGGCACATTCTTGTTTCTTTTTGAGATTAGGGAGGATGGAAGGGGGAATCAAAGTGTGGTAGAAAAAACGGGCATTTGGGTGTTAAGTCCGTTAGGAATGGGGGGGGCGTTAGGGGGGTGTGAAATGGTGACATTTGGGTTAGAGACAGGGGTTTTTATGACTTTCGACGTCAGGTACGAACTAGAGCATGGAAGGGAACGTGAGTTTGTGGTTTTTTTTATACGATAGTATGGGTCAGGGGGATGGAGGGGGTGGCTTTCTGAAGTGTCTTTTGCCAGGTTGGTTTTGTTATTGATTTTTGAGGTAGTACTGCCCGGTACATGTTTTTTAGGAGCCATAAGTTTTATTGTTATGGAAACTTAGTGCATGACAAAGTCTGATAATTGCTCTGGAAACCATTGTTAATAAATATATATATCATGTTGGACATAATATATAAAAAATGGGAATTTGTATTAGTGAGTTACAATTTCTAGTGTGTACTGTTACCATATTAGCTGGTATTCTTACTTTGTCAGATTAATTACTTTATCTATATTTTGTTATAAGTATATTTATGTTAGTTCTGTTTTTATACGTTTTAACGTGAACAATGTAAGCGTGTTGTGACTCTAGTGCAAGTGGATTTATCGTGCACTGGGGGAAAAGGGGCAAGTATAAATAATATGATTGATTCATAACGAAATGCATGGATAAGTTCACTGTATTTAAAGACAGGAAGCGTTTGGAGGATTGTCTATAAATGTATTAATTCTTATGTAATATTTCATGGATCTCAGGGTGTTAATAATGTACACCTCCTATTAGGTCGGATGATAATTATTGATAATTATAATGCTTATTGTAATATAATTTGATTATGAAATGTATATCTGGTTTTTAGCCTTTTGGAGTAAAGAAGATAAAAAGCATTGGGGATTGGGGATATTTTGTAGCACAAAGATGGAATCAGCAATTGTAATTAGAAAATGTAACATTTTTAATTTTTTCAGTGGCGGAGACGATAAGTGTTCTCATATTCATTGTTTATTGTACCTTAATGTAATTTTTAAAATTCAATGGATGAGGGAGGTTTGATTGGTGGCGCAGACACAGATACTTAGGCATGTGGGGGGGGGCGAAGAAGTCATCGGTGTTGTATTAAATCCACCCACCGTGCACGATATTGATTGTTATCATGGGGTATATGAGGGTTAGGGTGTGGATATGTTTCTTTGGTGTTTGTGTGCCATCATGTTCAGACTATCTTGTATTATAGTCAGGCCTTTTAGGAATGGCTGGATTGTGTTTATACAATGTTGTCAATGCTATCCTTACTGCTCTAATAAAATGTATAAGTGATGTCAATGAGTATACTCAGGTGAAAGTGGTAGTTTTACAAGGGGGAGGGGGAGTGTCAGCATTATATGTAGGCTCTAGTTTTATTATAAGACATTTTTCCACGTGACGCACGGTACTAAAAGTAGTGTTTGATGGAGTGCAGCAGCCACTTCTGATGTTCATTATATAAGTGCTTCTTTGGTATTTGTGTTATAGTCAATGCAGATTATCGTTTTAATGCTGTATCTTGTTACATATTGATTATGTTACCATATAGTTTTGACATGAGTGTTAAATAAACTATAAAAAAAAAAAATTACTAACATAACCCTTAGCCATTTTACATTCCCATCAAGTCCTTTCCTCCCACATCGGCGTAATCCCTCATCGCCTCCCAACCCTCACCCCTTTTAACCCCCCCTCCCTTACGTTACTTTTGTTTAACATACATGGCCTTTACCCTCGCCTAATATCAAAAGCCTACTCCCCTCTGCGCCACATTCGTCAAACCACCTCTTTACTTAGCCATGCTCGTCCAAAACCCCATATATAAACGAAGAACCTTCTCTGTATCTCCTTTATTCTGGTCCGTAAAGGATACACCACTGCACGTTCCACATTTACTCTAAACCAGTGAATTTATTATTATTGCCTTTGCATGTAGAGTAACATCCTTCGCACTTTAGGTTCCTAATCCGTTATACAACTTTCTCTCCACAATTCTGAATTCCTCCGTCTAGCTCTTGCTCATCTGCCATATAGATATCCCACACACAAAATTTCAGCTGTTCAGTCACATCCCCATCCAGAATCACCCCCATTCTACCCCCCACCCAATCTCCTATTCTAATAATTTCGATTTAGCCCTGTTGACCGCATGCTGACGCCTCTCCAAAAAAACTCCTTACTTCTCCACTTTCGCAAACCTTCGATTCATTGATCAGTATTGTTGTGTCATTACATACAACTACTCTGTGAACACCCTTAGCCTCCTCCTTTAACGTTGTTGCTTCCTCAACCATTCCATAAAACGGGTGTTGCATACATGCAAACAGAATTTGAGACATAGGACACCCCTGTCTCAAACCTTTGTCCATTTTCAACACGCTACCCAAACCTACTTAATTTGAACTGAATCGTAGCTTCTGCATACAAGGTTTTCACCATTTTACTATTCCCTCCCCAAAAAACATACGCCTTAATGTTCAACTATGTAATTCTATTCACACCGCAAACGCATTCTACCATTCATTGGCCCAAAATCACCACCTTACAACCCTGCAAAAATTCCCTAATACGACTATGTCCATCCCTCATTACTACGACCGGAATTCCCACTGGACCCTTGTGCACCATACACATTTACCTTCTTCATCCTGTTCCCTCAAATCTTCGCAAAAATCTTATAATCGTACAATTAAAGATTTGCCTGTTCGTGCTCAGTAGTTCTCCCCTCGCTTTTTTTCTAAACCAAGCACGACCAACACGTCCTCTGTGACGTTCCAATTTCCCTTCCTTCAGCATACATTCATACCGACCAAACAAACATTATGGTTTTACCTGGAGTTTACCTGAGCGAGTTTCGGGGTAATGCCCCCCGCGGCCCGGTCTGTGTCCGGCCTCTGTGGATCAGCGCTTGATCAAACCAGGGCTGTTGCTGTGGCTGCACGCAATACAACGTCGAGACAGCCCGGTGTATCAGGAAACTGACTTTAGAGTGCTTGTCCAGTGCAGCTTGAAGAAGTCCAGGGGTCTGTTGTTTATCCCCCTTATGTGTGTGGGAGGAGTTGAACAGGTCTAGGGCCCATGACACTTATTGTATGGTCTCTTAAAAAGTGCTTGTGACACCCTGCTTTTCCATTGGGGGGATGGTGCATGTCTGCCAGTCTTTTGCTTTCGTTAGTGAGTGCTTTTTCGTTGTGCAAGTTCGGTACTAAGGTCCTCTAGGATTTTTCCAGGCGTATATAATCATGTATCTCTCCCTCCTGCGTTTCCAGGGAAAAGGTTTAGAAACTCAAGCGCTCCCAGTAATTGAGGTGTTTTTATCTCGGATGCGCGCCGTGAAAGTTCTCTGTACATTTTCTAGGTCGGCAATTTCACCGGTTGAAGTGCTGTTTGAGTGCAGCCAATATTCCTGCCTAGATAGAAAATGTGACATGAAGAGTGTCATCATGGGCTATGGCCTCCCTAGTTTGAAGTTTATCATTATCCATCCTGTCATTTGTCTAGCAGATGCGATTGATACAATGTTATGGTACTTGAAGGGTGAGATCTCCGACATAATCACTCCCAGGTCTTTGACGTTGTGTTTCGCTTTAGTTGTGGCCAGAATTTGTTTTGTGCTCCCCGATGAGATATAATTTCCTCAATGTTTCTACCATATCTGAGTAATTGAAATTTCTCTCTTTGAACTTCTATTGTTTTCTGCAGCCCACTGAAAGATTTGGTTGATGTCCGCCTGGAGGCCTTGCAGTGTCTGCATGGAAGACCCTGTCATTGCAGATCGGGTGTCATCTGAAAGGAAGACACGGTGCTGTGGCTGACATCCTTGTCTATGTCGGATTGGAGGATGAGGGAACAAGATGGGAGCTGTATCTGTGCCTTGTGCGAAACAGAGCTTTTCACCGTGCTGCCTCGGACTTGACTCTGTTTGACGACTTCTCTCTGTGTTCTGTTAGTGAGGAAATTATAGATCATCGAGCCGATTTTCCTGTTATTCCTTTAGCGCGCATTTTGTGCGCTATTACGCCATGGTCACACTAATTGTCGAAGGCTTTTGGCAAAGTCTGTATATATTACCATCTGCACTACTTTTTGTCTTCTAGGCATTTAGGACCTTGTCGTAGTGATCCAGTAGTTGAGACAGACAGGGTGCGACTGTTCTAAACCATGTTGCCTGGGTTGTGTAAACTGATGATTTTGGTTTAATAGTGGGTGGTGATCTTGCTTTCTTAGGACCTTAAAGATTTTTATTGATATGGGATGTTAGTGCTATTGGACTGTAGTTCTTTGTGTTGCTTTACTGCCCCTTTGTGGAGTGGGGCTATGTCTGTTGTTTTTAGTAACTGAGGGACGACCCGTGTCCATGCTCCTCTCCAAATAGATGGATAAGGATCGTGATAGGGCTTCTTGACATTATATAATATTATAATCAAAAAGAGCGCTAAGCCTGGGGCTTCTTGCAGTCTTGATGAACACAGAGTTCCATGGAGTTCTGGCCTGGGCAGAGTGCATGGGCATGTCATTATCGGCCTTGTTCGAATTCATTTGGAGTCAGGATAACATCGGATAGGCTTGTGTTAATCAAATTTTGATGGCTCTCTTCATAAAAAATTCATTTTGATCTTCGACTCTAGTCTGGTTAGCGGCGTGCTACAAACTGAGTTCATATTGGGACTTGAGTCGCTCCTCATTTCCTTGCTGTCATCTTTGTAGGGACCATCTTGTTAAGTAGGGCCCAATTGGGCGTTGTTCTCATTTTGATTTGGCATAAGGAGACAAAAAGAAATACTTTGGGTTTCTTTTCGGATTTCATTTATAGCTTTTATTCACAACCGCGATTCCTGACTCCTAAAGGATTCTTTAGCTTAAGTTCGATGCTTGCTATTTTTTGACCAGCAATGTCTCCCTGCGCATATCAGATATATTGACCTTTTAAGCGCTCTGTTATTCTTTTCCGTCGCCTGTAAAGGGAGCGCCTGTCTCTTTTCTATTTTAATCTACTCCCCTTTATTAGAGGAATAAGCCTTGTGCATACATCGAGTGCCACGAGTTAATATGTTCTAGGCTAAGTTTGGGTCTGTGTTGCTTAGTATATCTTCCCAGCGTTATATCGGTTAGGAATAGGTTACTTGGTTCCCACTTTATGTTTTTGTTATTGACGTTGGAATTTGAGTGATTGCTCCCTCATGATAGTATCATTTTGTCGGTCTGGGCTCCTCGCATACATGATGAACCTCAATTATGTTGTGATCTGAGTAGTATATTGTTTTTGATATGGTGACATTTCTTAATCAGATCATCATTGTTAGTGAATATGAGGTTAGTGTATTCTCCAGGTTAGTAGGCTCTATTATTTGCTGGTTTAAATTGAATTTTGTGCAGTGATTTAAAAGCTCGTGGGCGTGTGAGTTTTCATCAGTGCTGCCTCTGGTGTTATTTCTGCAACAATATTATTTGCAATATTCATCATTTAGGTGCCTTAAGTTGAAAATCCCCAGGAGCAAGATGTTGGTGAAGGAGTGGAGATGTTCCAGAAGTGCGTCAATTTTTAACGCTTTTCCTGGAATTGCTGGATGTTGCATCGGAGGCTTGTAGATACACATTGGACTAGGTTTTTGGTTCGCGTCCTTTTACTGCTAAAACTTCCACTTAACGTCATTTGAGGTATTAAGCAGTTCTGTGCAAACAAGTACTCTGCAATGTACAGGCCAACCCCCTTTTGCCTGTTCACTCTGTCAATCTCCGTATAGGTTGTAACCTGGGATCCATATTCATTGTCCAAGTGATCCTTTATGTGGGTCGCAGTGAAAGGCCGCGAACATTGCTTTGCCTCTGCAAGCAGTCCACGGATTGAAAGGTATTTGTTGTTTGTTGCTGGCTTTAGACCTGTATATTTGCAAAGAAGAATGTTATCGGAATGGTGGTATGTTGGTACTGGGGGGGGATTTTTTTTCCGGCTTAGTATCTGTATTGTTGGTTTGGAGTGGAGGCCATCGACTGTGGGTTCCACTCAGGACTGACTGGATTTGGGTACGATTTCTGCTTTTTCCTGCAGTTTTTTTTCCTTCCTGGCACTAAAAAACCTCTCCCTCTTGAGTGGCTGTGGTACCAGGTTTTCCATGGCCTGGATGTTTTGTATCTTTTTGTCCCTTTAGATGGTATGCCTGCAATTCTTAAGTTATAGCCCAGTCTTTTCCTGTACTGAAGAGGACACATTTCAGGGGTGAAAAGCTTACTGGACGGGAGTTTGCATTTTATGTTGTCATATGGGCATGGATTTTTCTTGGGTGGTCTTAGTTGCACGTCATCTGTTTTTCCAGATTTCCCATGCCAGCAGTTTTTTTTTTTTTTTTTTTTTGTTTTTTTTTTTTTTTTACCAAGTGCATAGTATGTGCACAGCTTGGTTTCCGCTTGTCAAGGGTTTCTGTGACTGTATTCCTGTTGTGCATGTTTCATGTCTTAATTCTATCCTCCTAGCACAACATTGGAGGCTCCACCAGTTGTTTTTGGTAATTTATCCTCACTCTTGCTATTGGAGTCTCTTGTTTGCTAATTTTATTTTTTTTTTCTTCCTGCGAGAATTTCTAGTTTTGCAATATAGGAATTATCTTTCTTTGATACACTTGTTTCTCCTTACTATGGATCTGTCCCTATGAGGTATTTATATTATTCCTTCTGCGTATAATTCCGACTTACCTGGACAAAAATTCAGCTTCACCATTACTGTCTCCCAGGCAGATATCTCAGCTTACCATTTCTGTCTCCCGGGACAGGCACCTCAGACTGCACTATTACTGTATCCAGGACAGCACCTCCAGCTTTACTATTACTGTCTCCCAGGACCTCACCTTCAGCCTTACGTTTGTGACTACATGGCCAGTATAGGGCTGTACCATCAGCCCGACTTTTATGTTCAATCTGTTGTAGAAAGCTTCCAGGTTTTCTATGAAAGCAGCTTTGATGTAGTCCTCTTTTAATACCTTGTGATTTTAGTCACAGATTTTTCTCATTTGGGCATACCCCAGAAAACACTTCTTGTTTTAATACTGCTTGTAGCTAGTTCTGGGATATCTGCACAAGGGGGCGTGACACCAATTTCCACAAAAATGACAGTTTATCTGTGGAAGCCCGTTTGTTTGACTGACCTCAGACTACACACAGCTTATTAATGATTTGAATGGTTGATTTTACTGCAAATCTACTAGCAACCTCATTGATATTATATTATAACCTTAAATGAAGCTCTAGTGCATGGTTTCCCAATGCACTCTGTAAAAATCATTGAAAAGCCCATCAATTCCGGTGCTTTCCCCTTACACTAAAATGGAACACGGCTCTGTCACTTCTTCCATGTACTTATTATTCCCTCATCCCCTCTGTCTCCACCCTTTCCCCAAGACCTTCACCCCTCCTCTTTCTTCAGTAACTATCCCACATTACCTATTTTACCTTTTCCTTTTAAACCAATAGTCGCATAATTACTTATCCCCTCAGTTGTCACCAACATTTGCCCTTAGTATAACCCTTCCAATCGTTCACTAACCTCTAAAAGTATTATAGTGGACTCTGTTGTCTAATGCGAAAACTTGTTAAAACACTACCCGACGGTTTATCTCCCCATAGCACGGCATCCCTACTTGCCCTTACCTTAATCATAAATCATTCATTATGATATGTCCCTTAGTCTCCTCTTAGCCTGATATTTCCTTCCAAAAGACTTCCCCTCATCTCTTGCGTAACCCTCATTGGAGTGCTGTTCAAATAATTTTGTAAACCGTACCTCCACTAGCCTCCTCCTTCTTTGTATTTATACAACCGCGATTACTGGTTTAGCCCTATTTTCACACCAATCTAAATCTCCCTTACCCATCCTTGCCCTCCACAAATCTCCACAGTCTCTAAACTCTGCGTTCACCACCTCACTCCTCACCAACTCGATTTAACTTCAGAACTTTAATATACCTTTACCACTCCTCCCAATCCAGTTCTACCAAAACTGCCCTATGATCCGAAAAACCTACGTCCACTGTTTTTATCCTTCCTACCTAACTGCCTCGTTATTAAATCCTATTAACCTTCGTGAATAATTTCTCCTAACAATAAGTGTAATCCCACTCCAGCCCACTTCTCCAAGTTCCTCACCCTGTCATCCTGTAATAACATTGCGTAACGGACGAACACACAAACGCCCCTTGGCTCCACGTCCCTCCCTTATAACCAGTTCAGTCCCACCCAATAACAGTTGACTAGAGGTAACCCCTTAAAAAATACACTAAAACGCATCTCTCTCCAAATCCTCTTTACTTTGATTATTTCTCCGCTTGCATATAACCAATGAAACATACTCGAGATGCTCCCACTCACCATCCACCCACTACCCTCCCCCCTTCTTCCACTTTATAATACGTAAGGACTATTTCCTTCCACAGCCACTGCAATCCCCTTTTAACCTAACAGACCCAACTTTACTACAATTTATAACCCTTTAATGCAAAGCACAGCCGATCTTATAATTATGTTTTAGTAGAACGCAATACATCAACATTATATCTCCTCAAAAACCATTCCATCCATACTCGTTTCACTACATTCTTTTTTCCAAAATAATATTTGTTTTCCCCCTAAAATTTTTACATTTATCAGTTACTATCGTGATTATTTTAATAGTGGTGGTTTACCCTTTCTTCTTGGCACACACCCTCCTCCTGTGGCCCGGTGGTCTGGTGGCTAAAGCTCCCGCTTCACACACGGAGGGCCCGGGTTCGATTCCCGGCGGGTGGAAATTCCGACACGTTTCCTTACACCTATTGTCCTGTTCACCTAGCAGCAAATAGGTACCTGGGTGTTAGTCGACTGGTGTGGGTCGCATCCTGGGGGACAAGATTAAGGACCCCAATGTAAATTAGTTAGACAGTCCTCGATGACGAACTGACTTTCTTGGGTTATCCTGGGTGGCTAACCCTCCGGGATTAAAAATCCGAACAAAATCTTATCTTATCTTATCTATACCTTCCTGCTGTATGGCATCTTTCTTGACAGCTTGCTTATTCACCCCCCCCTATCCCTTCATTATCCCTAGAACCATTGAACCCTACATTACCCCTTCCCTCTTTCCCCTTATGACATACATCCTTTCTCCAAGATTTTTATCCTGTTCTTTGTCCTGGAGTAAGAACATCGTCCATCTCAGACATTCCTGCAGTTCTCTTACGAGAACTCCCCTCCCCACATATCTCGTCACCTACATTTCGTCTCTCAACCCTTGAGTGGAGAGGACGTGTGCTGCTGCTGCCCCCTGGAGTTGTCTGGTGGCAGTATTATTTTCACCAACATGGCGCAGGCTCGCCGGCGCAGGGTAAATACAGTCTGCATTGTATTAACCAGTGGAGCTGTTACGGGGCCATCAATGGAGTTGCTTTTGCCTGCAATCATCAGAGATACCTACGGAATAGCCAAAGAGGAGATTTGTGGACTTGCATTGAACGGAACGAAGAGGATTTTTGTAAAATTTAGTTCGGCGACTGTGTATGAGGCTGTTGTGAATAAGTTTCAAGAGGTGGCCATACCAGTTAACCATGCTGTGACGGTGCGGCTGCATGATGTGTCCAGCTATTACACATGGGTTAAGATCAGGAATGTGCCGTTCGAGGCAGATGCATCTGACATCCGGTTCATTATGTGTAAATACGGCACAATACATACGATCACTGCAGGAAGGTGGTCAGTTGGCCAGTATATGGGGATACCTGAGGTGCATTCTCTGTCAAGATGACGCTCAGACATCAATTCCATCGTACGTGGTGATGGAAGATTTCAGGACTCAGGTTTTTGTAACATACGCTGGGCAGCGAAGCACTTGCCGTTTGTGCGGGTCGTATGATCACCTGGCTGCGCAATGTGAAAGAAGACGTGGTGATAGGGACCAGCAGCAACGACGAGATGTGGAGGAAAGGAGAGAGGATCAAGATCAACTGTTTTCGACTCTGCCTCAGCAGAGTTTGACATGGAGTGAGGAGGTTGAGGGGGCCCGAAGAAAAGGAGATGGCGGGGGCTACGCGGGGGGACGACATCACTTCCCTGGACGTTGTAAAAGTGCTTGATGAGGTCATCGCGGAAGCGAATGGTAGCGACGCGGAAACTACGATAGTGTCGACGTTTGAAAAATATTTTGGATAATGAGAGTCCTTGTCCGGATGTTGGTACAGACCTGGATCATGGGTCTGCAGTTGAGGAGGGCGTGGTGACGCCAACCCAGACTGAAGTGTGTCGTAAGGATGCACAGTAGGTGAGAACTGTGGAGGTGGAGGTTCATCATGGCACTGAGCTGGATGACTTGATGCAGGTCGAGGGTACGACGCGGAAAGCGCGCAGCAGTGCTTTCGGATTCCGACGACGTGCTTACGCCCGCACAAAGACCTGGGAAGAAAACATGGGCGGAAGCCATGCGGAGAGGTTCAAGTGGCGCCCAGGGGCAGGGGTTGGGTAAGGGTGGACAGAAAGGGGGGGGGAGGGAAAAGGGTGCAATGAAACGATCAGGTGATAAGTCGGTAGTGTCAAGGGGAAACCCCCTTTGTCGGTTTTAAGTGCCTGACATTGAACATCAATGGCTTGAGGTCTCAGAGAAAGTGTGAGTGGTTTAAGGAATATTTGGTGCGTCATGACGTTGACGTTGTGTTCTTGCAGGAACACAATTATAGACCGGGTTATGAGTTGAAGGGGGAAATGGGTATGATGTGTATGTTGAGCATGCAGTCAGATTGAAAGGAGGTGTGGCCATTTTGGTGAAAGAAACTAGCCCGTTGGTTGTCAGGCATAGTGAGGGGGGAGAGGGGAGGGTGATTCGTGTGGATGGGTTATGGGGTCAGGTACAAATGACGTTGGTGTGTGTGTATGGCCCAGCAGAGGGAGATGTGAGGATAAAGAATAAATTCGTAAGGGACGTTCTGGTATATTATTTGCGTGGATTGCCGGGGGTTGCTGTGATAGGAGGTGACTGGAACTGTGTGATAAGGAATAAGGATGTTGAACCGAGAGGGGCAGGGCATTGTTTGAGGATATTGGGAGAATTGTAATCCGGGATAGGACTGACAGATGTTGAGGGAGGTGAGGTGGTGGAGCACACATTTATTAAGCGTGGGTATGCGGCTAGGCTCGATCGATTATACGTTCCCAGGACAGTTGTAATACATAGTGTGAGGGTAATGGACGTAGTATTTTCTGATCACAGGGGTGTTTTGGTGGATATAGGTTGGGAGGGGTTGCCGAGAAGGTGTAAGGGGTTTTGGAAGTTGAATGTAAAGTTGTTGCAGCAAGAAGAGTATCAACAGTCATTTGTTCAATTTGTGGGAGGAGTTGGTGGCGGAGGCGCCTGGGAATAGTGAATTGGTTAGTTGGTGGGACTCTGTGGCGAAATTTCTCGTATTAAGGAATTTTATATTCGTAGTGGGAGGGAATATAACAGGTTGAAGTATGGGTACCAATCTTATTTTGGGAGGGACAGTTGAGAGCTTGCTACGAGCGTGGGAGTGCTAGTCATCCGGTGGATGATATTGAGGGATTAAAGGAGCGTATCAGGGATTTGCAAATGAAAGATTTGATGGCGCGCGAGTATTGGGTGGGCTGGAAGAGGTGTTATGGGGTGACAGGCTTTCGGCATGCGTGTTGAGGAAACAGCGTAAGAGAAGAGTGGCGACGGAGATGATGGGATTAACTGTTCATGTGGGGATGGGAGGGTATAGAGAGGGGCAGGTATTAGTAACGACAGAGGGTATGAGTGGTTATCTAGATGCATGGTTTAGGTCACATGCACAAAACGGAGGTATTCGAGATGAGGCTTTAAAGGAAATGGGAGGTTTCATGCAATGTGAGATTGATGGTATGGATAGGGTAACATTAGAAGGTCCGATCACGGAAAGTGAGATTTCGCACGCTTTGTCTGGTGCAAGTTTAGGTAAGGCGCCCAGGTGTAGATGGGTTGCCTAATGATTTTTCGTTAGGAATTGGGAAGTATTGAGAGGATTTTTAGTTAGGTTATTCAATGTAATGAAGGATGATGGGGAAATGGGGGAGCAGCAAAGGACTGCTGTCGTGGTATTAGTTCCGAAAGGTGGACAGACTACAGTAGAGGATTACCGAGCAATATCGCTTATGTGTGGCGATTATAAGTTATTTGCACGAATATTAGGGAATAGAATAAAAAAGGTGATAGGTAACGTAATTGACAGAGGACAAATGGGGTACCGGGTAGGACAATGTATGAAGGGGATGGAGTTCTTAGAAGTTTTATAGAAAAGAGGGGGGAGTTGGGGGGTGGGGGTGTGTTGGCATTGGATTGGCGAGCTGCTTATGATAGTGTGGAGAGGGATGCGTTATGGAGGTTCATGCGTTGGCAGGGATTCAGGAAGGAAATTATATCTTGGGGGAAAACATTGTATCAGGGAGCATCTATGAGAGTACAGGTTAATGGAAGGCTAGGTGTTAACATTCAGATGGGAAGGGGTTTGCGACAGGGTTGCCCTCTATCGCAAATATTGTTTGCGTGCCTCCAGGATCCCTTTTATAGGGCAGTTAGGTGGAGTATCGCAAGTGGAGGGGTTAGTAATGAACGAGAGGATTGGCCGGGTATTGTGGGTTATGTGGATGATACAACTGTATTGGTGAGGGATGAGAAGGATTTACACAAGGTTGGAAAGGTGGTAGATGTGTTTGGCGAGGCTACTGGGATGGAAATTAATGTGGCAAAGTCTAAGTATATGGACCTAGGCAATAACGTAAATAGAGATGGGACTGTAGGGCGCGGGTGGAGTGTGGTGGATCAGCTATTTTATTTGTGGGATAGTGTACGCTAAGAATGATAGGGTCGCACAAGAGGTAAATTCGATGCGCACAGTGGATGGGGTATTGAAAAGATTGGGTGGTTTGAGGACGGCGCAGCTAGCGTTGCATCAGAGGGTCATTGTGACGAACGTGCTGTTGTATAGTAAGATATGGCACGTTGGTGGCAGTATACCCGCTGAGGCGGCGAGAGGTTGCAACGGTTGCAGCATGGGATTTTCCGATTTATATGGGGATCGGGTTGTGACTGGCTAAGTAGAGGGGTGGTGACGCTTCCCGTTAGCCCGGGGGGCTGGGGCTTATACATTTAGAAAAGCGTATGATGAGTGTGTATCTAAAACGCGGGTTATTTGGGGAGGTGGGGCGAGGAAAGGGGGGCTAGAAAAACTGCGTATGGATATGCAACGATGGTGGGGGGGTAAGGATTAATGATTGGTGAGGCCATGTTGAGGGTTTTAATGACGGTGAGGGATCCGAAGCGCCTTAAATTGAGGATTCTTGAGAGGGTGGGGGGTGGGTCTGTGGTGGCGGCAGTTGAGGGGGCATACCCATGTATGCGTGGGGGAATATCTGGAAATGTTTACGGCAATTGCGTATTAAACCAGGTGTAAGGGAGGTAATGTTTAGGTTTCTACATGGAATCTTGCCGTCTGGTGTTGTGTTATTTAATAGGAGACTAAGGGAGGGTGGGGGAGTGCAAAGCGTGTGGTATGTTCCGAGACTATTTTTCATGCGGTGTATTTTTGTAATTGTTTAGAAGCTGTGAGGGTATGGTTAGGTAGGGTAGTTAGGTTAGTGGGTGGGGAAGGGTTACAGGTGTTAAGGGTGTTAAGTTTAGATATAGGTGGGATGAGTCAGATGGTGGTGAATGCGGTTGCGTATGTGGTTACTGATTTTATTTATACGTCTTGGGTTATGAGGGAAGTGGGTGTGGATGAAAGAATAAAGGTGTTAGCGGCCACCATTTATAGAACTAAGTGTCGCAATAGGGATGTTTATGGGGGAAGGTGGGAGACAGCGTTTACTGAGGGATACCGGAGTTTTAAGTTAAAGGATTTACGGGATTTAAGTGTAAATGGGTAGTGACGGGCTAGTTTCTTGAGCGGAGATGTGTGGATGGCTTTTAAAGTGTGTGACTGGATTTGCACTGATACATTTATGCTTATCCTGAGTAGTGAGTGTGGTGTGGGTGGTGTTTTTACACATGTGTTCCCTTTATGTCGTGAAGATTTTGGATGGTATATGTACGTAATGGATTGGAGCACTACATCATCGTGGGTATACAAGGTGAAAGAAAAGGTAGAATCTTAAAGTTTTTATGTGTGAGAATGACTGTTCGTTATTGTGAGAGTGCCTTCAAAGACGTTATAGAAAGCATATACTAAATGGTGTTCCTAAGGTATGCCATATGACTGTATCGAATATGCTGTGATACAAAGTCCGGGGTTTCCCTTCTTGTTGGATGCATTCTGTAAGACACAATGTCTGTATATCAGAAGGTTCGAAGTTTACATAGCTGTAATGAGTAACGTGGTACAGTTTTATATTATGCGAGATTGTATTTTGGTACATAAGGCCTAACATATAATGTTTCAGCGGCCTGGTTAAGATTATATAGTACATATCGTGTGACACTGTATGTGTAGGGTAGTGTTAAATATTTTAAGTACACGCTGTTGTTTTCCCTTTGCTATTTTAATGTTTAAAGTCACATATAAGAGTATATGAAAGGTAATATAAAAATGTATATTGATTTTGTGTAAATACGCAATTTCAGATGACTTTGTTGGATCAGGTATGCATATGAGTTCAAGTAGCGGTGTATATTATGTATTAATACTGCTATAGTGTATATAGTGTATGAAGAAGTCTTGGGTGGACTGCACCCGTGTTGAAATATAGAGTATATTATCCTTGTATGCTAGGCAAAGTTTTCATAATTGTTACTTAGAGTAAGTAGTATCCTGCGCTCTTATAGTATGTCAATGTTTTGTTGGTATTTGATGGGGGGGGGGGGGTACATTTTACTTCCAGAGCACATATGTACGACTTTATAAATGTACCTTTGGTGGGGGTGGTTGTATAGGTTTTAATGGTATGTGGTGAGGTTTTTACCTTTAAGAATTGTTTTGTATATAAAACTTGGCATAAGATGTTTAAGTGTGCTGAAGTAGATTCTCTGGAAATGTTGTTGGTACACCTGTGCGAAGTTTCTTTTTCTTTTGTGATGGTGTATACGTATGTTGTACTTTAATTTTGTTGTTACATGTTGATTGGTTTCGTAACATGTTTGCTTACACGTATAATGTATACTGTATTTTAAATACAAAAAAAAAAAAAAAAAAAAAAAAAAAAAAAAAATGTATAGAGGATGAGGGACAGTTTGTGTCAGCACAAAGTTAAATGTTTGTGTATTTTGACAATGTAATTTATAATTCTGGGTAAGAACTGATACTATGTTCTTTTATTTATTTAATGTATTGTATTGTTTTAAATAAAATATAAAAAAAAAAATCTCGTCACCTGTCTTTTCCGCCCTATGGACCTCTGCCACAACGTTGTGCACATTAACATTAGTGCACACAGTATTCAAAACCTCCTGATCTTGCTGCACCGTTGCCTGCACCAGGTTACACCCTTCATCCACCTGTCCCTCTTCAACGTCATGCAAAAAGGAACTAAGTACTTCCTCCAGCAAGCCATCCTGTTGGCCCGTACCCTCCTCATCAGACGTCGATGTCGTCTGTCCCTTATCAACTGTTAGTGTTACACTTTCCTCCATGGCCGCCTCAGCCCTATCCACTTCGTCACTCCATCGGCAAGGAATCTTGTTTGGCCTTACTCCTTCCTCCGACACCTCCAGAGCATTCCTCTGTTGTAAGATCACTGGTACCTGTTCCATTCATTCATTCATTCATTCATTCATTAAAGATTTGCCGGTACTTCCGGCCCGGGTCTTCTCCAGATGGTGACCCGGCGGTGGCCCCCGGGGCGGGGGTGTCGATCGTCTTCTTCATTCTTCTATCTTCTCTCTTGGGCCCTCCGGTTGGAGGGTAACTTCTTCTTCTATCTTGCACTGACTCCCCAAGTGGGGAGTGTCTTCTTTCTTTCTTGTCGGCAGGCATCGCAAGGTCAAGGGTCTTCAGGCACTTGTAGCCCCGTCAAATGTTGGTAGTGTGGCATTGGTTCTAGGTGATTCAGACTTTTACCTAGAAAGCGGTACAGGCTCCATTGGATTTTTTTTTTTTTTTTTTTTTTTTTTTTTTTTTTTTTTTTTTTTAAAGCGGGGGGGGAGAGGAGGTAGGGGAGTGAAAGAAGGAAGAGTAGGAGAGGTGATAGATGGAGCGTAGTGGCAACTCGTAGTTGTATGTGGCGGCGTCATCGAGGTGGTGGGTGGGCAGCCAGGATGGGGATGAGAGTTCCCAGGTCTTGGGTGGCGAGGTACACCAGCCGGGCTGCGGTGTCTTCTCGGTTCGGGTCCCCAGGCACCATTGGGAAGTGCCTTCGTCGGAGTGGCACCGTCGCTGGACAGTCGAGGAGGTAGTGCACTAGTGGACCTGGGACCATCTGGTTGCAATGGCAGCAGCGCTCCTCTCGCACGCGGTCAATGAATCTTCTGGCAGTAGGGTAGCCAAGTTGCAGCCGGTGGACCCCAACCTGTAACTTCCTGTCTAGCCTCCGCATGCTCGGCGGGGGCTCCCCACGGGTCGCCCTGTCATACCAGATCCGGCTCCGCGATGTGCCTGGCCCTGGTAGCGGGCGCCTGGCTGCATCAGCTGCCCACAGATCCACCTGCCTTTGGCTGATAGCAATGGTGGTCACTGGCTGGGCCTCAAGGGTTGCCGACTTCGCCGCTCGATCTGCCGCATCATTCCCAGCGAGGTCGATGTGGCTCGGTATCCAGTCGATTGTTGCTTGCTGTCCCTGCTCCTTAAGTGTCTGCAGGTCCTTCCTGATGGCAGTAATTAGCCGGATGTTGTCCCTGGGCTCCCTGTGCATGACGGCCTGGATCGCCGCTCTGGAGTCCACATGAATGACTGGGGGTCACCGATGATCCAGGAGTGCGTGTTGCAGGGCCCTCTGGATGGCATGGAGTTCTGCTGGAGAATTGTGCAGTGATCTTGGAGACGCCATCCAGCCGTCAGAGTGGCATGGTGCACCCCGGCACCTGTGCGGCCAGCCTCTGGATCCCGGGAGCCATCGGTGTATAATATACGGCGCACCCAGGGTGCTCTGCTGCTGCAATACTCACTGCAGCCCATTGCTGCAGCACGTGGTTGTGTACAGTGACGCTTGCTAACTGGGAGGTCTTGGATGTGGATCACAACTGCTTCTGGTGCCCAGGGCGGGTACAGAGTACCCCGCCACAGGCCGGGTCACAGCCCTTGTCGACTATAAGCGCCATGGGGAGGAGTTTGCTTGCTACATCAGCCGCTGACCACACCCACAGCCGGCCAGGAGACTCCCTGAGGTCTCCCTGTTGCCGTTCAAGGAGGTGTTGCAGCAGTCCCTCTCCACCGGGGAGTTGTACGTACTTGGCCACCCTCCTGGCTGCCACAAGGGCGATTCTGTCGCGTAGGCGGCTGCAATTGAGCCTCATGATTCAGGGGCACAGTGTTCGTCCACCTCGGCGCCCCCAACATGATCCGAGCTGCAGTATTTTGGACGACGTTGAGTCTTCGAAGGTGCGTTGGGCGGGCATTGACAAGGGTAAGTGCCCATAGTCGATGAGAGAGCGCACGCCTGCACATAGAATAATCGGAGAATGTCACGGCTGGCCCCTGACTAGGGCTGCGAGGGCCCGTACAGGCGGTTTGACACGTTGCATGGTCCGCTCTCTGACGTCTCCGGCCTGATTCCGACCTAAGGAGACGCCAATTGTCGATGTGCACTCTCCTAGGTACAGGTAGCTTACTGACCCAGTCGATGATATGACTCTCTGACATTGCAGTCTCCCTCCGGCATACATTGTGCATGAAGGTATCATGGCCTTGTGATTTTTCTGCTGAGAAAACCTTGAGGCCGAGAGACCGACGGCAGGCGGTGGAGAGGGAGGTTAAGGTCACGTTGGGCTCTATGCATCAAAACAACATCTCTCGGTGATTGGTGATGATGAGGGACAAGATCATCAGCGTTTTTAGCTGGCAGCAGACTGGGTGCCTAGAAAGAGAATGGCAGGATGACACCAGCTCATTGCATCAGGGACATCTGAGAGAGTGTGGGCTGAGGACCCCTCCCTGCGGTGCCCGGGTGCGTTGCTAACTCTTCTCTGGCGCTTGCAGTTGGAGCGCTGCCGTTATTCAAGGGGCCGAGAGGTGTTTGGACCACTTAGTCCCTGGTAATAGCACTCGTGCACAGACTGCCCTGCAGAGATATGAAGACGATTCTCATGGCAAGGAGGCTCTCTTCACTTTCAGCCCCTGCCTGCCTATGTGAGGTCAAGGATGGCCATGGCTGCGCTGTGCTCAAGCTCAAAAGGCTTGTTCTCGAGGTCCAGGAAGACAAGACAATTTTTGGGTTTCTCTTGTTGCCAATGCCTGAGAAGGGAGGGTGGTGATGCTCTCTGCTGGTTGCCCCACTCCTCGGTGTGCAAGCCGTATATGTTCTCACACACTGACAGGTGTTCCGGGCCACGCTTCCACCGTAGGTCGCTCAAGGATCATTCTCAGCACGCTGGGACAGACAGCTGAGTGAGAGAGATTGGGGCTCATGCTTCCCGGGTCCCTGGGCTTGGGGTAATGATGGGCAGGATTTGATGGCCTCCTTCCACGCGGGGGAGTTGTCAGCCCTCCAAGGAGCAGTTGATGACCTCCAAGAGTGCATCAGTGTCAAGAGGGGCCCGACCTTGCGATCATACCTGTCGGTGATGCCATCCTGGCCGGAGGGTGACGTGGTGTCGTGTGAAGTCTGGAGGGCTGCCTTTCAGCTCCCGTCGGTGAAGTCTAGACTCGGTGTCGTCGTAGGGTTCGCAGCATGCAGCCTGTAGACCTGGCAGGTCCTGTCTGGAAGGAGGACAGTGGAGGTTCTGACACATCTTGTGGCAGGCGTGCTGTTGCTGCACTGGAAGTGAAAGAGGTAACAGCTCTCTGCTTCACCAGGCCGGCGTTGGTCCATACGGTGGTGAGCACGCGCTGTTCCTCTGCGTTTTCCGGTAGGGTAGTAATACCTTATTTTCACCCAGATCTCCAGACAGGGTACGTGGCCTCTGGCATGGCCGCGGAAAGGAGGCCCACACCATTCGTAGAAACCATACTTTTGCCAGGCGGGACTCTGTGGGAGATGTGGCCGAGCGTGATCCGCACCACCACCCACCTCTCTCAGCAGCAGAAGGGGTTCGTCAGCGTAGGGTTTCTGCGTCTGTGGAGCCTGCGCGGACACAGTTACACGGTGGTTCTGCTCCTTGACTGTCTCGTCGTAGAACCACAGTCCCGCTTGTGATGGTTCCTCCAGCCTTGGTAAGAGGGATGGCCACTCAGCCGCATGTGGTGAGGGCACAGCTTGGAAGTTCTGGGCAGCCGCCGCATGCAGGATTGTCAGGAGAGGGAGGTAGTTCTCCCACCATTGCTGTTATGACATCCTGGGGGGAAGCACTGCCAGTCCGCCTCCCCCCCCCCACTTCTTGATATTCCACCGTGGTGGCGTAGTCGCGTTCTTGTAATGGGAATGTTTTTGCTGGCAGTGAGCGCCAGCTGTGGGTTGACGAATCGCGAAGTGAAAGTGGTCGCTGGAGTGTGAGAAAGTTGGAAAAGTGGGTGATGTGGTGGTTGGAGTTCCCACCTCCACTCCAGGCTGCAGGTCTCCGAGAGAGTGGAGGAAGTGACATCCACAGGCTGGGGATGCCGCCGTGGTCTGTTGTGTCGGCTCCCCATTGTTGAGGGAGGACAGGACCCGACCCGTCAGGAACTCAGGAACATCATCGAGGCACAGCCGCCAAGGAGTGCTGCCCGTCTCATTTGGTAAGGGAGGAGACAGAGAGCAGGGAAGAAGATAGAGAAGCTCATGATGGGCGTCGTTGTGGATGCCCCCCGCCAAACGGCCACGCCCTCGAGGCGGAGATATGTGACAGCAGAGCCTGCAACCTCCGCCGAGAGGTCGAGAGTAAACCGTGTTGCTCCGGTACACCCATTGGTTAATAAATAGGTCTGTGGTTCCAGATGGCAGTTTGCAGCGTGTGGACGCTTGCACCTCCACCCCTTCACCGCAGTTGAATTAGGGGTCAGTGACGATCGAGTGGGGGGATGCAATTCCGCACATCATAGTTGCGGTTTTTGCCCCTGGCGGGGGGGGGGACCCACCACGCTTCTGCAGGTATGCAGGGAGAACCCAGGGATGCGTGCGCTTCTGTGGGGCGGGGGGTGGGGGCTCCTTGACAAGGGTTTTTTCTTGAGAACAGGAACACATTATTCATCCCGGACTGCCGCTGGATGCTAGGTGGAGTGTTTCTGCCTCAGGACCACAGATGTTCCACTGGAGAATTTTTAGGGACTTGACCGGGCGACCCGTCGGACTCCATCTCCTCTGTTCGGCCAATGTGGCTCCGGGGAACACCCGTGCGTGTTGTTCTACCATTTCCATCGGGCAGAGAAAAAGACATGGGTGAGTTGATCTTTTCAGTGGACTGCTGACGTCTCGACCTCGCCAGGAAGAGCCAGGCGGGGTACACGGTATAAGTCAGGAGCCATGCAGACTGCCTTGTTCCTTCATTGATGGGAGTAAAGTAGCATGGATGCACCTCTACCACAAGCTTGATTACGGGGTTTTGTTTTTTGACGTGGGTTTGTTGTGGACAATTGTGAACCTGGATGGTTGCCCGCCCTCTGGGGGAGGACAGGGAGGCTTCCCTTGGCTGCGGCCTAGAGGGTTAGTTGTTTGGCCACTCCCCAATTGTTGTGCGGCTGACCCGCAGGTCGAGCCAGGTCTCCTTGGTTCTCTGTGCCCATAGTTTGCCACTTGATCTGGGTGCCGCGGCCTGTTTCCTGCTTGCCACTGGGTGGGGGGCGTGGTGGGGACTGACTCGAGACGGGGAAAGGAGTCCCTTTGCTGGTGTCCTTGTTGGGTGGTGTCTGAGTAGCTGCAGGCTCCTTTTGAGCAGCGTTTTCCCTGAGCGGGCTTGTTGTGTTCTTTGTTCCATTTATGCTGAGGGCCTTCGAGACTTGCCCCATGCCGTGTTCCCCTTGCGGGTTGAAAATACTGGTCTCCTCTGTTGCTCCCCCAGTGCTGGTGGGGGGAACTCTTGCTGTAAGGGTGTGGCCGCACGCCAAGAGGGGGCCGTAGTCTGGCTGCCGCCGAGTGGCCGGTTGTGGTGTTTGTGTTTGATTGATGTTCCAATGGGTTGGGGCGTGGAGAGGGGGGGCACCATGGCATTTGGGGGTGCCATCATTGGCTGGTCGATGTCCCCCCCCAACCTGTTGTCTGTTGTGTTGGGGTTTACCCGAGGTGGGCTGGGCTGTCCGCCGCAGGGTGGGGCACATTCCCGCTTTGTTTCTTTCGCACTTGTTGCACCGCTGTACAATGAACAGGACAGCATGGTTCCATGGTGGTGTTTGGTTTCTATGCCGCAGTTGGCGCACTACTTGGGCGTTCGTGGGCCGCGCGTGGGGGTCTCGGTGGGCGGGGGCGGGCCTGACCTGCCTGCTTGAGCAATGCAATGCAATCCTTGGAGTCGTGCTGCTCTTTGCTGTGACAGACTCCCACATTCTTCACATGTTGTGGCAGGGTAGCCGCTGCGATTATTGGTTTTGAAACCCTGGCAGTTGTAGCATTGTAGTGGGCCCTCTACTATGGTCCCGACGAATCTTGAACTGAACCACCCCGCCAACGCCCCCACACCCCCCAGTTGCGATTGTGGGGATGGGTAAGGGGCCCTCGGTGGTGGGGATCAACATATTCCGGTGTTGGATTTTGTTGTTGGAATCTTGTTGGGTACTCCGTCCCGGTGGGGTTCAGCTCTCCCTGCCTTGACAATGTTGGTAGCATCGGAGGAAAAGCTCTGCTGGTATGGGGTTACAGGGGACGTGGAGGCCCACAACCACCCCTTGTTGCATTCTTTTCTTGAGCAAGGAGCTTCCCTTATCCTCGGGATTCTCTGCAGCCATTGACTTCAGTCGATTCGTTATGGTGTCCTCGTCGCTGTGGCTTCGCCCTATCTCTCCCCTTGAGGTGATTGTCGCCAGCCTGAGCTTGATGGAAGGCACGTCGCCTCCAGGTTTTCACCATGTCGTTAGTGAGGGATAATGAACTTGTTGAAGGCCACAGTTTGGTTGCCTTCAGCGCACGGTTCTGTTTTGAGGTCTTGAGCCCCGCCCCGCCCCTGCTCCCCCCCCCTGTTCCATATCTCGTTTATCTCTGTGCCTGTGAGGCTTCGCGGGTTGGGTTGTTGTTCATGGTGCCTTCTGCTGAGGAGGCATGGGTCCTGGTGGGTCACTTCCATGGTCCCATATGTGGGGGTGGTTGTCCACTGCTGCGGCGGGCTTGGGTTGGCCTCGGCTGTTCCCCCCTCATCTTCCCCTGGCATATGGGGAGCAGCTGGGTTAGCTGAGGCGACTTTCTTCTGTGGCCATACGCCCCCCCCCCTCCCTCCTGCAATTTGCCAGTTTCGTCCTTGGGTTTTCTTCGTGGCCCTTCCCTTTACTCCACGTCGCCCTGACAGTCGTCGTCGCATCATGATGACCTGGGCCGTTTGCTTCTTGGTTCTGACGATGACATGGCCGTACAGCCGCCCAACGAGGCCTCGTTTATAGCAGCTGTGTGTGCCACAGTTCCCAAGACCCTTTAACAACGCCAAGTGGGTTCCAGTGGTTTTCACAAAGCGAGTATCACGGTCAACTCAATTGGTATTCGTATTGTGAAGACCTGGTTACAACATGGATATTTTTCCCCCAAAGCACTGAAGCACAAACATCATATGATCACAAATTGCACACCGAATGGCGCGGGGCAATCAGGTGCTATGCGTAAACTAACACAAGGCACCAGGCACATGGCGAGCTGTACCAGTGCACGAAGCACACTGGCTGGTCAGCGCCACCCACACGCCCAGCACAGTCCGAATCACACGAATGCACGACCAGACAGATTCGCACAATTGTGCGTAAACTAACCACAAAAACCTCACTTGCAGATCTCCTGCAGCATGTACTTGAAAGAAAAAAAGCACTTAGTCACGAACGTTCCCGTGCCGTAGCGATGGCGCCGGCGCAGCACGCAAGGAACAACGCCCAACGAACTTATGTTGCCACGGTTATTAGCACTAGCACCCACGTATGACTGGCGTGGCTTGCGTATTAAACTAAACACAGGAACACGCCAGACTCACTGCAGATGAATGTCTTGAAAGAAAGCACTTAGTCACGAAAAATTTCCTGTGAGAAACCATGCGATGTACTCCGAACACCGATCTCTTGTAAAACTAACATTGGACCTCACACGGGACATCCCAGCATTCGTGCGTGCTCTCACGAATGCTGTGTGGGTCCACGTTACGAAGGGCGGAAACGTGCGTTAAACTAACACAGGTCGGCGTGAGAAGGAGTCACTCTCTGAACACTGAGACGATCCATACTGAACACTCCAAAAACCTCCGTATCGCGTTCTAAGGTCTATGACTGGTTATCAGCAGAGGGGTTGCCGTGCACAAACCACACTCCACCGAGTGTTCAGGCAGGAGAAAGTCCTACTGTTCCCTCCGTCCCAGCTTTTTTATAGCCATTGGGCCGCCCCAATATGTTTCAAAATGAACCACCGTAAATCTGCAAGTCTTCCGCTTGCCATGGAGTGTAGTACACGTAGACCTGCGTTCGGAAAGAAGAACCTCCATAAATACGTTATTGATGAATTGGCTTGCCTCAAACGTCCATTTCAGCGTAAATGATCCTTCAGGTAGCCCCTCGTAAGGTCCATTTTGCCACACCCCCATCACTGCTGAGTGGATTTTCCCATAGCTGCTAAACACCGCCGTCACATCATGCTCCGTCGCCTCAAAAGGCACGTTTCGTACTTTCACCCACGTCACATAGCTGGACACATCATGTAACGCGACTTCCACCATAGTGTTCACTGCCAGCACTCTTCTCCTTGATATTTGTTGACTATGCTTGCGTAGAATCCTGCGTCTTTAAACTTGATGAAAATTCTCGACACACCATTTACTGCTACTCCATATAATTCTTCGGTCGGTATTCCATATACCTCACTGATGATGGCATGCAGTAACACATGCATGGTTGTTCCTGTAAGCGTGCCACGCACCAATTCCACACAAACAGTGCTCACCTGGCGTCCAATGCGATCCGCCATGTTGTATGCACAAAACAGGAAAACTGCGCAGTAAACCAGGTGTATCAGGAGCTACTGCGCAGCCTGTCCGCACGGCACAATAGCGATGCGAACAATGTTTTTCATCCCATTAAGGGCCACCCTCGTTAGGGATGCCATATAGATCCCTAATAATTGCAGGAAGAAGTACGTTCATCGTAGCAGGGCTCAGAGAACCCCTTAACAGCTCAATGCAGACTGTGTTAATCCTCCTGCCGGTGTAATCCGCCATGTTTGATCAGTGAAAACTGCGCAGAAACCAGGTGACCTGGAGTTTACCTGGAGAGAGTTCCGGGGGTCAACGCCCCCGCGGCCCGGTCTGAGACCAGGCCTCCTGGTGGATCACAGCCTGATCAACCAGGCTGTTGCTGCTGGCTGCACGCAAACCAACATACGAGCTACAGCCCGGCTGATCCGGAACTGACTTTAGGTGCTTGTCCAGTGCCAGCTTGAAGACTGCCAGGGGTCTGTTGGTAATCCCCCTTATGTGTGCTGGGAGGCAGTTGAACAGTCTCGGGCCCCTGACACTTATTGTATGGTCTCTTAACGTGCTAGTGACACCCTGCTTTTCATTGGGGGGATGGTGCATCGTCTGCCAAGTCTTTTGCTTTCGTAATGAGTGATTTTCGTGTGCAAGTTCGGTACTAGTCCCCTAGGATTTTCCAGGTGTATATAATCAGTATCTCTCCCTCCTGCGTCCAGGGAATACAGGTTTAGGAACCTCAAGCGCTCCCAATAATTGAGGGTTTTTATCTCCGTTATGCGTGCCGTGAAAGTTCTCTGTACATTTTCTAGGTCGGCAATTTCACCTGCCTTGAAAGGTGCTGTTAGTGTGCAGCAATATTCCAGCCTGATAAGAAACAAGTGACCTGAAGAGTGTCATCATGGGCTTGGCCTCCCTAGTTTTGAAGGTTCTCATTATCCATCCTGTCATTTTTTCTAGCAGATGCGATTGATACAATGTTATGGTCCTTGAAGGTGAGATCCTCCGACATGATCACTCCCAGGTCTTTGACGTTGGTGTTTCGCTCTATTTTGTGGCCAGAATTTGTTTTGTACTCTGATGACGATTTAATTTCCTCATGTTTACCATATCTGAGTAATTGAAATTTCTCATCGTTGAACTTCATATTGTTTTCTGCAGCCCACTGAAAGATTTGGTTGATGTCTGCCTGGAGCTTTGCAGTGTCTGCAATGGAAGACACTGTCATGCAGATTCGGGTGTCATCTGCAAAGGAAGACACGGTGCTGGTGGCTGACATCCTTGTCTATGTCGGATATAAGGATGAGGAACAAGATGGGAGCGAGTACTGTGCCTTGGGAACAGAGCTTTTCACCGTAGCTGCCTCGGACTTTACTCTGTTGACGACTACTCTCTGTGTTCTGTTAGTGAGGAAATTATAGATCCATCGACCGACTTTTCCTGTTATTCCTTTAGCACGCATTTTGTGCGCTATTACGCCATGGGTCACACTTGTCGAAGGCTTTTGCAAAGTCTGTATATATTACATCTGCATTCTTTTTGTCTTCTAGTGCATTTAGGACCTTGTCGTAGTGGTCCAATAGTTGAGACAGACAGGAGCGACCTGTTCTAAACCCATGTTGCCCTGGGTTGTTGTAACTGATGGTTTCTAGATGCGTGGTGATCTTGCTTCTTTAGGACCCTTTCAAAGATTTTTATGATATGGGATGTTAGTGCTATTGGTCTGTAGTTTTTTGCTGTTGCTTTACTGCCCCCTTTGTGGAGTGGGGCTATGTCTGTTGTTTTTAGTAACTGTGGGACGACCCCCGTGTCCATGCTCCCTCTCCATAGGATGGAAAAGGCTCGTGATAGGGGCTTCTTGCAGTTCTTGATGAACACAGAGTTCCATGAGTCTGGCCCTGGGGCAGAGTGCATGGGCATGTCATTTATCGCCTGTTCGAAGTGGGAGCTACTGCGCAGTCCGTTCGCACGGCCCAATAGCGATGCGAACAATGAATATAGATGAGTTTTCATGGGTGGGGGTCCCCCCTCCAACAGTTTTTTTTTTTTTTATTTTTTATATTTTATTTAAAAACCAACAATAGACAATAGACAAAAGGAAAAACCCTAAAGATGACAATATATGAACAAATAACTGAAAAAACGTTACATTAGATATTGAAACATTAACGAATAACATTACAATATAACAAATATGACCACTATTACCTACATATAAAATCAGATACCGAAGCTTAAAATTGTCCTATACTAGATACATGTGGATAAGTTAACTTTCGCAAAAACATGCAAACCTATATTAACTCTTCCTCAAATTAATCATCCTTGCTCTTAATTTACACTAGAATAATAAAATACAAGTATAATAAAGAGCAGTTTGAATCAAAGAACATTCCACAATTATCATAAATTTACCCTAACCTAAGCCTAGTATTTCATCTGTATTATAAATGTCTAATCAACACGAAAATTTTACCACATTCCCCTAACCATATTCACATTGTCTGCATCGCTCTTGGGCTGTGTAGACCCCCTTGCCTGACGCTCCTCAGTAACCTGACAGCAGTGGTACGAGGAGGTGGTGTTGTGTCTCTGTTGACACCGCTGGGAAATTACTGGTGTTGAGATGGCGGTTTGTTATCGCAGACGCGTTAACACTATTGGTATTGAACTGCTTCGAGGTGCGATTACACCTAGTTCGGCTCAAATACTCTTACCCAAGATAATCAGGGAGACATACGGCATACAAGATAGTGAATTGTATGGGGTAGCGCTGAACGGAGCGCATAGAGTATTTGTGAAACTGCTTGCTGCGACAGTTTATGAATCGGTGGTTACGCGCTTTCAAGATGTGTGTTTTGACGTTACTCCTGCTGTGCGTGTGAGACTGGTGGACGTGTCTCGATATTATACCTGGATAAAGTTGAGGAATGTCCCCTTTGAGGCAAACGAAGCTGACATCAGAAACGTATTTGAGAAATATGGAACTGTGCATTCTGCCCAGCAGGGTAAGTGGATAATGGGTGCCTACACAGGTATGCCGGAAGGTACATTCAGCCTTAAGATGACGTTGCGCCAACCCATACCGTCATATGTGTATCTTCAAGATTTAGGACACAGGTAATGGTTTTATATCCTGGACAGCGGCGTACGTGTCGCATTTGTGAGAGTATGACCACATAGCGGGCGGCATGTGAAAAGAAACAGACGCGTGACCAAACCTGTGCAAGAAGACGTAGCCCCAGTCACACGTGATGAAGTGGACGCATCGTTCGTCAGAGGAAGGGCGTGGTCGTTTGTGGAGTGAGATGGTGGAACAGGCTTTTCGAAATTGAGAGTGAGTCCTTCCCTCAGCTGCCTGGACCTGAGTCGTTTGCCGATACCATCTACTGGATTGGTACCCCGGCATGACGTGTTGAGTATTGGTCGAGAGACGAATGTCGGTGGGGATTTAGACGAAGTCTTAAGGACCTTGTCACCGCAAGTGGTGGAAGCTCCGTCTCCGGAAGACGTAGCTGGAGACTTTCTGAGTCCGGATTGTCAACAATATGAGACTCCGCAGAAGGACGACGAGACTGGGACATCGGGAGACTTCATACCTCATTGTGAGGTGGATGTTGAGGTACACCGTGAGGCTTCCTCGGATCTTGACATGGAGGATAAGAACGTTACCAGGAAACGGGCAGCTACGTCAGATTCGGATGACGTACTGACGCCGGCACAGAGGACTGGAAAAAAAAAACTGAGAGGATGGGTGAGGGGAGGGGTGGGGAGGGGGGGGGGTCATGAGGGACGCCATCGCAAGAAGGGAGGCGAATGGGAAGGTACTGTAAAGAAGACACATAGACGTAACAAATCAAGTGGTGAACCACGGGAGAAGAGGTTAGGGTGGAAAATATAACAGGCCTTAGGTGTATGACTGCTAATGTTAACGGTTTGTGTACTAGATTAAAGAGAGATTGGTTGAGTAGTTTTCTTAGCAAACATAGAATTGATGTTCTCTTCCTTCAAGAACACAATTTCAAAGAAGGAGAAGTGTTGCAGGTTGCAGGTTATACAGTACTGACCCTGCCAACTATTCGTTTGAAAGGTGGTGTGGGTCTTTTGATAAAAGAGACGAGCCCGTTTGTGTTGCAGAGATGTGAGGGGGGTGGGGGGGGGTGTTGCGAGTGGATGGGACTTGGATGGGAAAGCGTGTATCCTTGGTAAGTGTCTATGCCCCTGCGGAGAATGACACGAAGGTTCGAACGGATTTTGTGTGTGAGGACCTTGTTTATTTTTTGCGTGGTCTTCCGGAAGTAGCGATAGTGGGGGGTGACTGGAACTGTGTCATAAGGGCGGCTGACGTCGAACCCAAAGGGGCTGGGCATGTGTCTGCACCTCTCAGAGATTTGTTGAGGGATGTTAAGTTAAGAGATGTGTTTGGGGGAGGGGTGTGGGAAACAGAAAATACTTTTATCAGAAGGGGATATGCTGCAAGGTTAGACAGAGTGTATATTTCGCAGGGAGTAGTTGTAAAGTCTTTTAATACGGTGGAGACGGTCTTGTCAGATCATAGGGCAGTTGTAGTGGAGGTAGGGTGGGAGGGAATGGCCGAAATTTATAAGAATTATTGGAAATTAAATATTAGTGTGTTAAGTGATGAGGAAGGGTTGGAGGTTTTTCTATGCTGTGGAATGAGCTTTCAAGGGAAGCTCAGGAGGTGGAAGACATTGTAACGTGGTGGGACTCGGTGGCAAAGGAAAGGATAAAATCCTTTTATGTGAGGGAGGGTAGGCGTATAAACACTTTAAAATATGGGCTAGCGAATTATTTAGAGGATCGATTACGAAGTTGTTATGGGCAGGGATCGGTTAGTGGTGTTTACCCCATGGACGAGATTGTAGACATAAAAGAGAGCTTGCGAACGTTGCATAATGAGCGGTTTTCAAGCGGTGAGGGTGCAAGCAGGATTAGAAGAAGTTTTGTGGGGAGATAGGCCATCCGCGTGTGTGTTGAGACAACAAAAGCAAAACCAGGCGCTGACGGCAATCCCGACCTTGGAGGTAAATGAGACGATGGGAATCCATAGAGCAGGTCAAGTGATACGAACACAAAAGCTATGAGTGCATATGCGGATACATGGTATAAAAAACACTGGACTAGTAGTGGCGTGGATGAAGTGGAATTAAGTAAGGTGTGCACGTATGCTAAGTGCATTTGGGTCACAGTGATAGGAAGGCAAAGGGTGGGGTTATCTGAGGAGGAAATTGAAAATTGCTTTTTCCGGAATGAGGAAGGGCAAGTCCCCGGGGATTT
>NW_026495971.1:0-21361 GCF_026875155.1 Cherax quadricarinatus | reverse complement strand
AGGGAGGCTGCCTTTCGGACCACAAGGCGGCTGAAAAAATATGTGCATGAATTCCAGGGTACATAGAGGCTGAAGGACTGAAACCTGAACAAGTGTTCAATGTGACGAAACAGGCCTCTTTTGGAAGAAAATGCTAAAGAGGACCTTCATTTACACAAGAGGAAAAGGCAATGCCAGGACACAACCTATGAAAGACAGGGCTGACCGCTATTGTTCTGTGCTAATGCTAGTGGGGATTTCAAAGTGAAGCCTTTTACTAGTGTACCTTTCTGAAAATCCCAGAGTGTTCAGGAAAAACAATGTTGAAGAGTAAATTGTGTGTGTTTTGGAAATCTAATAGTAAGGCATGGGTCACGAGGGAAATTTTCGTCGAGGGGTTCAATGAAGTGTTTGGCCCTAGTGTGAAGGAGTATCTCCTTAAAGAAATTGGATCTCAAAGTGCGTGCTAGTAATGGACAATGAAACCTGCTCATCCTCCAAACTTGGATGACCTAATTTTCGAGGAGTTTGGGTTCATCACAGTAACGTTCTTGCCCCAATACCACTCCTCTCCTCCAACCCAGGGACCAGCAGGTTATTGCAAACTTTAAAAAACTCTACACAAAAGCAATGTTTAAACAGGTGCTTGACTGTGACCACAGACACTCACTTGACCCTAAGGGAATTTTGGAGAGAACACTTCAGCATCCTCCACTGCATAACCCTTATAGGTAGGCTTGGGAGGGAGTGACTACCAGGACTTTGAACTCTGCCTGGAGAAAATTGTGGCCAGATTTGTTTTCGACAAGAGGGATTTTGAAGGATTTGGGACTGACCCTAATGAGCCAAAGGGTCTGTTGTAAAATCAATTGTGGCACTGGAGATTTTCCATGGGTTTGGATGTGAGTTTGGAGGATGTGGAAGAATGGTGAAGCCCCCAATGAAGAGCTCACCACTGAGGAGCTGCAAGAGCTTCAGCAGGAAGAGCAACACATCGCAGCTCAGAATCTTGCTGCAGGGGGGAGAGGAAAAAGGGTGCCTTCTTCAGAAAATTAAAGAGATTTTTACTATGTGGGGTAAGATGGAAAGCTTTATGGAGAACATCACCCTAACAAGGTTGTTGCAAGCCAGGTTGGCAACATGTACAGTGACAAAGTCTTTGGGCCATTTTAGGGAAGTGTTAAAGAGACGCCAGAAAAAAGAGCTCTCTCCCCCAGTTATTTTGTGAGACAGGACTCCAGTGACTCTCAAGGTGGTCCTAGTGGCATTAAGAAACAGAGAAGAGAAGCAACCCCAGAAAAGCAAATGGTACCTGAGGTGTTGATGGAAGGGGATTCCCCTTCCAAACTATATACAATCCACTCTCTCTCCTCCTCCAGTCTCCCATACACTAAGAAGAATCTCCAACAAAGGTAAGTGTTATGCTGTTAATGTTTCATTCATCATTTCCCATTGTATTGTTTATGTACTACATGTATATTTCATGTTAAAAATTTTTTTGTTTTAATACTTCTGGGTGTTAGGAACGGATTAATTGTATTTACATTATTTCTTATGGGGAAATTGATTCGTAAATCGTAAATTTCGTTTATAGTAACGGCTCCAGGAACGGATTAATTACGATAAACGAGGGACCACTGTATTATACAAGATTTGTGCATGTTTATTGTAATAAACAACAGTGGTAAACAATAATATGATAATAACTTTAGTGCGGTTATTGTGTTCAATACAGTGAGTTTATATAAAATACTTATATATAGTTTTGGGGTTCTCTAAAGGCCCCAAATGTTAGAAGGAAAAGAAAAAAATTGGAAAAGAAAGAAAAAACTACAAAAACCGCTAAATAAAGTAATGCGCATATGTGGAATTCGTCGATGTTGCCGCCACCACATCATTTTGGACAAACTTCTTGGCACTGTATCTCGGTAAGTACTGATCAGAAATTTTTTTTTTGTCTTATTACCTTCACAAAAATATGCTTAGGCGGGATGGGACATACACAGATGACAGCCAAGAAATGCATGAGACATTAAAGTCCCAATATGACTCAGTGTTCAGTGAGCCGCTGCCCAGACTAAGGGTCGACAATCCAAATGAATTCTTTATGAATGAAACCCCAAATTCTGTCATCTCAAAAATCTTGGATATTATCCTAAATCCACAAGACTTTGAAAAGGCAATAAATGACATGCCCATGCACTCTGCCCTAGGCCCAGACTCATGGAACTCTGTATTCATCAAGAATTGCAAGAAGCCCCTACCATGTCCCTTCAGCATTCTATGGAGAGGGAGCATGGACACAGGGGTCATCCCACACACGCTAAAAACAACAGACATAGCCCCACTCCACAAAGGTGGCAGTAAAGCAATTGCAAAGAACTACAGACCGATAGCACTAACATCCCATATCATAAAAATCTTTGAGAGGGTTCTAAGAAGCAAGATAGCCAACTACCTAGATACCCATCAATTACACAACCCAGGGGCAACACGGGTTTAGAGCAGGTCGCTCCTGCCTGTCCCAGCTACGGGAAACCACTATGACAGACTTTGCAAAAGCTTTTGACAAGTGTGATCATGGTGTAATAGCACACAAAATGCATGATAAAGGAATAACAGAAAAAGTTGGTAGATGGATCTATACTTCCTGACAAATAGAACACGAAGAGAAAACATAAACAGAGTAAAGTCCCAAGCAAAACGCTCTGCTCCAAAAGGCACAGTAACTCGCTCCCTCTAATTCCTCATCCTCATTTCCAACATAGACAGAGATGTAGCCATAGCTCCACGTCTTCATATACATATTCATATTCATATACTAGTTTTTTGGACATGATACATAGTTGTACGAGGAATATAGTAGTTGGACTTCCTTTTCAGATGGCACCTGGATTGCCATGGCAGTGACCTCCATCAAAGACACCACAAAACTCCAAGCAGACATCAACCAAATCTTCAAATGGGCCACTCAAAAAAATATGAATTTCAACGAGGAGAAATTTCTACTACTCAATATGGAAAACTTGAGGAAATTAAAAATGTATCAGGGTATACAACAAATTCTAACCATACAATAGAGCAAAAAAAAGAAATGTGAAGGACTGGAGTGATAATGTCCGAGGATTCACCTTCAAAGACCACAACAATGTATCTACCTCATCTGCAAGGAAAATGAAAAGCATGGATAATGAGAACCTTCTAAACTAGGGAAACCAAGCCCATGATGACCTCTTCAAATTGCTTGTTCTCTCTAGGTGGAATACTGCTGTACACTAACAGCCCCCTTCAAGGTTAGAGACATTGCCCGACCTGGAGAGTGTACAAAGAGTTTCACAGCACACATAAGTATGATAAGGCACCTAAATTACTGGGACGGTTGAAGGCCCTTGATCTGTAATCCCTGGAAGGCAGGCGAGGAGATACATGATAATATACAATTGAAGGTCCTGGAGGGGTTGGTATCAAACCTGCAACGAAAATCACTCCCTATGAAAGCAAAAGACTCAAGCAGGGGATGAACATTCCCCCGATGAAAAGCAGGGGGGCCAGAGTACAGTGAAGACCCAAAACAATAAGTGTCTGATGCCCAAGACTGTTCAATTGCCTCCCAGTATACATAAGGGGAAAAATTACCAACAGACCCCTGGCTGTCTTCAAGAAGGCACTGGGCAGGCACCTAAAGTCAATACCTGACCAATCACGCTGTGGTTTGTACATCATTTGCATGCCTAGCCAACAGTAACAGCCTGGCTGATAGACCCTAAATCCACCATGAGGGCCCGGTCCCCAGACTAAGCCGTGGGGGTGGGTTTTGGCCCCCGAAACCCTCTCCAGTAAACTACAGGTGTTCAGTTAGCCAAACTTTCAGCCCAACTAATCTTACACAGATCATCAGAAGGATTGGTAGGCTCGTGCAATGTCTGAACTTGGAAACATCTCAAGTAATGACAATGTCCTGGCCACTCACCTGACTATACTTGTATAAATTTTCTCATGTATATTCCAGTTTATTATCTGAAGAAACTTGTCACCATTTTATGTCAATTTAACACAGGATAAATTTTTACAATTAATCAATAAGTTTTAAATCCACATATCACAGTAATTTCATACCCACAATTTTATATTTTATCATCATGTGATATAAATTACTGAAATAAAGTACAGCTGTAATGGTCACTGATCCAGCTGGGCAGTGATTTATTACAATTGTGTATGCCCATAATTATCATGTAAAAAATAAAAACATTGTAGAAAATCAAAACAACAGCTTGTATAACATTTTCATATGTAATCGCAAAACTTAATTACCCTTTAAAAAAAAAAAAATGTATTAGTGCCGTAAGTGGGAAGTCAGGTCAGCCCTACTTGCTGTGTTATACTGCACACATCACTCATGTTAAAACATATGCGCCCCAACAACATATTATTGGGGCACTATAACGCTCACTTTAGACCTTTTTAATATTATAACTTGATAAAGCTCTACAGCGAACATGTCTTAATGTCTTATTTTTTTGCACCCGTCCTTCTTGGCCCATCTTGTCCACCGCTTGCACCTTATGGAATACTTATAACTAACTTTTAAAAACCGTTCGTATCTTAAATCACTCCCGAGTCTTACTTTTAGTCATGATAATCTCAGATCTCCTCACTGCAGTAATTAAAATAAAAGAATCTAGACTAGGACAGCGTCTTTTCCTGAAGCTGCGATGTAAACAAAAGTTGCTCCTTCACTTCTTAAAAAAATATTAAAAAAATTATAATATAGTGTCTTAAAGTGTTTAATATATATAGAGATACCTGTTTCTCCCATAAAATTTAGTTAAAGTTAAAATAATTGGATTTTCAATACTTTGGGGAGGTAAAAAATATGTGAGAAATTTTAAAATTTTATTATGGGGTTTTATTTTTTTTAAATTTTTGGATTTCTAAAAAATTCTGTTTTTTTGAATTTTATTAATTTTTCTTATCTGTTCAAAAATTAAACAAAAAATTTAAATAATTCTGGTTACCCGTGATGCTTGTCACAAAGGGGTGTCATATTAAAAGGGTGTCATGGTCAAAATTTTTTATAAATAAATAAATGTAAAATAGATTATATATATTAATTTTATAATATATATATATTTTAATATTTTATATAATATATATATTTTATATATATATAAAAAATATATTTATTTTTATTTTATATTTAAAATTAATTAGAAAATATTTAAAATTAATTTTTAAATTTTTTTATGTTTAAAAAAATTTTTTCATATGTTGATTAAAAAATTATAACTTTCCCAAAAAACTTAGAAAACTTTTTTTAACCTTATTATAACAAAGGCGCAATTTATTTTAGCCTAACCCAACAAAATATTTTCAGATTTTTTTACAAAACTTAATACTAAACAAACACATGAAAATATTTTTTTTTTAGGGTTCAGAATATTTTGGAAAATTATTGCATACACAAAATTTTTACTTGTCCATATGGCAAGTGAGTTTGCTATTTAAGCCAAGACGCAAGTTTGCCTACGGCAGAATAATATGCATATTACAATATAATTATATTTTTGTATTAAATAAAAAAAATATAAAAAAATAAAATAATAATAATAATAATAATAATAATAATAATAATAATAAGGTTAAAATTTTAGTATATTTTTTTATAAACCCGTTGCATAAGTCAGAAATGTTAAAAATTACATTTTTTACTGTTCATTAAATGTGTTCATTTAATTCACTTTCCTACAATCCCCCCAAAAGCTCTTTGCTATAATCCCTTCTTAAATCTCTTTTTAGAGCAACTGCTCAAAAAGAAATTTTCCCTAGCTGGTAGAAATAAGTTATCACAATTTATTACACTGATGGATCAAAACAGGATCTTCCCGGCAGGCTGCATCTGCTCTTTTTGCCACCCCCCTATTAAGAAAATAATAAATTTGGAGTTAGGCATAAGAATTAAAACTGGGCTCTACACTGCAAACGAATTGTTTGCAATCCAAATGGCGCTAAAGCTAACCTTGACCGAGTTTTGACTCTATCATCATACGATTCTATTCTCATTGAAGTCTTGGTCATTAATGCTCCAAAAACTGCTCATTGGGGAAGCCAGGTAAGATACCAAAAAATTGGGGAAAAGGGAATTTAAGTACAATTGCTATGGATCCCTCACACTTTGGGATTACTCCTTCATGAAAATTTTAATATGTTACCAAAAGAGATCCAAAAAGAGAATGTAGAATATAACTTTTGGTATAACTGTGTCTAGCATTGGGAAATAATATTAGGAGAGAAGTAAATAATGAAAATTTTTGTTATAGGAATGCAGTTAGAAGCCTGAGTAGATCTAAAACCCACTATGTAACATAAGTAAAAAGTTTTTTATGGAGCAATTTGCAATTAAACAACTGATGATGTTGTAGGGCCAGGCTTAGGCTTGTTAAAAGTACTTCTGCGTTTGGGAACCAAACGATGATGACAAACTAAATGAAATTATTATCAGGCATATGGTCCTCTCTTGAACCTATGTGCTTAATTTTTTCCACTTTTTGAGGAATCCCGACAGACAGTTTAATAACCTATGTGACATGTCAAGATATCTTATTAATGAAAATAAGATACCAGAAATAACAAATTTTTTAAAATTTTTTTGTAACAATAAGGAACTTAGATTTAAAATAAACCATATGTTTCCCGTTAACCCCTTTTGGGGGTATTCCTAGGGCTTTTGTGTTCCCCTTTCTCTCGCGCTACCGTCCACGGGGTGGATATGGGGTGCACAAAAAACTACCACTTCGGTGGAAAAACTAAAAAACTAATCTTAGGAACACATTAAGGGCCTGAATAAACTGTTATGGATGAGTCGTAACTTTGTAAATGATCTTTTTGTAGAAAATTTTTAAATTTTTTTTTTAGACTGACCAAGTATGTATTTTTATTTGGAAGATGATACCTTTATGTTTACAGACAGGGGCCCGTGGGCCCGGTTTAGTTTTCTTCATGTTTTTTTTGTTCTTATGTATACGTAAAATGTAAGTAATTATGTCCAATGGGGTTTAAAAATGACCCACTGAAATTTTTCAAAAATTTCCTGTTTTTGTTCGTCACCGTAACACCGAAAAAAAAAAAAAAAATCCCAAAAACCGAACAGGGATGAGTTGAAATTATGTGTCTTACGGGTAACTGGGTTCCCCGGAGTTTTTACCTGGAGGGTACTCCGGGGGTCAACCCCCCCCGCGGTTTGGTCTGTGACCTCCCTCTTGGGATCAGGGCCTGATCAACCAGGCTTTTTATTTTGGGGAAAATTTTAATTTAATTTCCAAAGCTAAAGTGCCAAAATTAGGGGGTTTAAATTTTTTTGATTTGGGCCCAAAATGTATTTCCCTTTTTAAGGGAAACCCAGCTGGGTTCCCGCTCCCGCCCTGCACAGATGTGCAGGGGGGGGGGGGTCAAAGCTGGGGGGGGGATGTGGCGGGATTGTTTTGAATGGGTGAGGAGGCTGAAAAAAGGGGAATGAGGAAACGGCTTTCACGAGGGCCCCAAAGGATAAATATGGGCCCTAAAATTCAAAATGGGAAAGGGTGTTGTGACTGCCCCCTAGTGAAGAGTGAGGAAGGGGTTTTTTCGGGACCACCTTTAAAAGGGTGGAAAAATTTAAGGGGAAATAATGTTCAACCGGGTGGCAGGTGCACGGCCATGGTTGTTTTCCGGGGGAAAATCCCCGTGTTTTAATCCTCGCCATCGGCCCCCGATTTTAAGGGAAGTGACCCAAAGTTTTAATATTTTTAGGGCCCCGTTAAACGTTTTGTGAATGGTAATGTAATCAGTGTAATAAAAAGATTTAAGAAAAAATGGGGTTAATGGGGGGGAAATAATCCCCCTGCTCCGAGTAAATTTGTGGGACTCTCGTCCCAGGATAATGAAGCTTTAGGGAAATTTCATGACTTCAAAACCCAAAAAAAACCCGGGACGGTTTACCTCGTCCTGCCGGAATAAGAACCGTGTTTTTTGTAGAAAGGCCCACGAAATGAGAGGGGGAATGGAGGAAATAAGGAGTATCAATCCCCCACATTAAGAAAACCTTTCTAGTTATAGCAGACTGATGTGGCCTTTGGGTTATGTTGAAATTTTGGAAAATTGGTTTTGAGTGACCCAGCTACTTCAAGTGACCACCAGAGAATTTTCTGGTGATTTTTGGGGATTATGTACAAAATTTTTTTTCCCCTTGATGGTTTTTCCCATGTGTTATCCAAACCCCCCCCCCTGCATTCAGCAAACTAATATAATCATACAGTCCACAATTAATTAGTAGCCCCTTTGCTTGGGGGGTGCCCCCAAATTTTAAATTGGTCTCGGTAATGTGGAAAAGATTGTGAGGGTCGAGGGGCCCCTTTAGTGACCAGGGGTTTGGTTTAATTTTTTCTCCCCTGTCTCCCGGGGGGTGATTTACATAAAAAATTTGGTTGTTCCCGGGAAATTACTTGTATGTATAAAATTGTTGAGGTACATACAGATAAGCACCCTTTTTAAAAAATTTTCCACATCGCCCCTGGTCCTTTAAACCCCGGGAAAGCAATCAGAAAAAAAATTAATTAAATTTTAATTACTTAAAAATTTAAAGTGACTGTTTTAAAGGGAAGTGGGTATAGGGTACACAAGGAAGCCCAAAATTTGCAACAGTTAGACAACTTTTTTTCCGAAACTTTTTCGCCTACACATTAAGGCTTCTTAAAGTCAAATACAAAAAAATAGGCGGGAACAGTAGAAAATGTGAAGACGTGTAATCGGTCCATCCCCCTTGTAGTCGTAAAATTTTTAGGTTGTCATCCCTGGGCCTGGAAAAATTTTTTCATTTTCCTAGTCAGGAACTATCGAAGATCAAGCGACGTGCGGGGGATTTAAAATACTGTCGGAAGGAGAGGTGCAGGAGTAGTAAAGTAGAAGTGGGGAGAATGAAACCACTGAAGGTCATGCCCCTCTCAGACCCAACATTTCTCATTTGAAAAGCTTGCCCAAGGTGTTTATTTGTACCAAAAACCCAGGGTTTTTGAAAAGGTCTAAACAAGATGAAATCAAAAGGTATACCAAACCGACAGGTTTTTTAGGTAAGACAATATGAAACGGGTTAGACAACTTTTTTTCCCCAAAAACGTTTCCCCTACAAAGTGGGCTTCTTCAGCGAATACAGAAAAAAAGGCGGGGAACAGTAGAGTTTGTGAAAAAGATGAACCCACCCCTTCCCTTTTTCCCGTAAAAATTTGGGGTTTTTCAGCCCTGGGGCCGGGAGAAGTTCATTTAAATAGTCAGGAACATCTAAAAGATTCAAGGACAGTGGGGAGACTTAAATACTGCCCGGAAGGAGAGGTGCAAATTATTAGTAGTAGTAGTATGTAGCAGTATTAGTAGTATATTATTTAGTAGCCTATTTTCTGTTTTCGACTGAAAAGCCTACTGTGTAGGCGAAACGTTTCGGAAAAAAAAGTTTTTAAACTGTTGCATATGTTTTTTACCTAACAACCTGTGGGTATTGTATACCTTTTTTGATGTTCTTTCTTGTCAGACACTGAAACACTTTTCTCTTGGAACAGTAAACCCCTTGGGGAAAAGGGGTTTTTCAAGGGGGAGAAGTGTTGGATCTGAGGGGGGACCATGACCTCTCAGGGGTTTTTTCTTCTCACTACAAATTACTATACTACTCTGCCCTCTCCTTCCGGGGGGTTTTTAAGTCCCCGGGAAACTGCCCGCTTAAATCTTCGATAGTTCCGGGAAAAAAGGAACTGAACTTCTCCAGGCCGGGGGACTGACTACCTCAAATTCTAGGGACAAAAGGGTGGGGCCCTAAATTAAAATCGTCTTCACATCTTTTCTTTTTTCCTGCCTATTTTCTGTATTCGACTGAAGAAGCCTACTGTGTAGGCGAAACGTTTCGGAAAAAAAGTTGTCTAACTGTTGCATATGTGTCTTACCAAAAACAACCTGTCGGTATTGTAAACCATTTTAAAATTTTTTCGGGGTACACAAATTTAATCGGTCGTGTGGTGGAGGAAAAAAATTTACCCCAAATTAATTCCCAGAACATTGGGTGGCGGGATTTTTACAAGAGTAAAGTGAAGAATTCCCTCTCAAAAGGGTTTGGCAACTTAAGTTGTATAATGGGTGATTATTATTCCCTAACCATGGCTGGGTCTGAGGAAGTTAGTGGGGCGGGCAAGCCCATGGAGCCAAAGCAAAAAAGCGTAAATACAAGCTCGGGGGGTTTCATTTTTCTAAATCATACAAAAAGGTATGGATTTAATGAGACAAGAAAGGGTTAAACCCTATGAATTAAAGCTACCCCCTAGATGCCTTAGGAAAATAGACATGAGTCCAAAAGATTGGGTTTAAAAGACTGTGAAAAAGACTGCTTAAAGAATTGTGCAGATGATCGGGAAGGGAGGGGCCTGCTTTTTTTCAACATTAGGAATTGGGGGAAAACCCTTTGTGTCCTGAAAAAATTTAAGGCTTTGGAAAAAGGAAAAGGGGTTTGTAAACAATTTTTGTTGGTAAACCCTAGAAAGGGAAAAGTCAGAGGCTCTACAAATCCCAGAATTATGAGGGGCCTGTTTTTAACCCGGGGAGAAAAACGGGGAGGATTTTTGGTCAAATTTTTAAAAGCAGTCGTACTGATGGGTTTTTGATCTTAAAAGTGTTACCAAATTATGCTATTAAAGGGACAAGTAAGGGGAGATGCGCATGTTTTTTCATAAAAAGCTTCCCCAAAAATGTAGATGACTCCTATGGTGAGGCAGTTGCCCTTGTTGGGGGTTTCATTTAAACGGTAATTTTGGAGAAAAGTGGGCCGGGAAATTAGTGGGCTAATTTGGCTAGTTTGAAGACTCCAGATCACAACCCAAAAGCTTACAGCAATTTAAAGGATCAAACTAAAAGAAATCTTTAAGCCCTTTGAGTAATAAATATGATCTGGAGGGAGCAAGGGTTTTGGGTTTGCTTTGATTCAGAAAAAATTGAATCCACAAGACCGTAGATTTTTTAAACTAACAGATATCAAAAGGGGTTATTTCGGGTTGGAAGAAATAAAGTGGGATTTGCAAAAAGCAAATTTGCCCAAAACTGCAGACCACCCAAACCCATTACCTCTGGGGAATCCCACGCACAGCCCCCCGTGCACCTTTTCAATTTCCCCAAAAAGGGGAAAACCCTTTTTAAATATCAATAATCCAAAGTAACCTATTTACACGGGGTTACTTTGGCCCCTTAACAAGTGAGGGGGGCCATTTAAAAAGGGGGGTTTTTCTCCACCCCAAGCAAGAGGGGGAAGAAACCACAATAAGGGTACCCCAGTTGATAAGGGGTCAGGCAAAAAAAGGGAGAATTTTTTATCTTCGAAACCGGTACTCATTTCTTTTTAAGAACGGTAATGCCTAAAATTCTTGGGATTTTAAAGTGGAAAGATTGGAAGAGTTTGCTAGATGAAACAGGTTCTGGGAAAATCTTTAAATGTAAGGGTTTGCCGTGCTAACTTGCACTTTTGTTATAAAGGTAACAAGGGAAGACCCCACATAGGTATGTGAAAAGGGGGGAAAAAATTCTTTAATGATGGTAAAAATAGTATTAATAGTGAAAAATTTAACCCCGGGACACAACATACCCAACTTTAAGATTGCAGCTAACGTCGGTATGTTTGGCCCTTTAGCTGAGGTATTTCCTGTTTGGATGTGGTGATTAATGATAAAGGGGTCGTAAATCCAAAACGTAACAGCATTACTGGATCAGGGATCACAAGAAATTAATAAAACGTAACTCCCTTTAAGGGGATGAAGGTACAAAGGGGAAAGATCCTCCCTAAAATCAAGCTTTCGGGTTTTCCTCTCAAAATAAAAAGGGCCCCTTTATACGACACTGTTTATGTAACTGTCAGGCGGGGCAATGAGAAAAAACGTTTTTAATGCCGTAATTGTGGATAGGCTCCCAGAGAAAATATCTCCCTATGGGGCTTTTTAAACGCTACTGAAAGGCTTTAATAAGGTAAATTTGGCACCTTCGGGTATAAAAAAAATGTTTCTGGGGGGCCCAAATTTAGATTTTTTGGGAATAGGTATTGACCATTATGCCCCTTTGAAAGGGGGTATGAACAAAAATGGGGAAAGTCCCCCTTTCAAATTGACCGCGGGAGGTCACGTGTGTATGGCAGGTTTCCCTGATGAAAATTTTTTGCCCCCCTGGGGAACCCTTTAAATACAGTTACGGTTTTTTGCCCTTACTCATGAAGTATCCCCCCAGTATAAATATCTTCATAAGGATAAAGTTAAAACCCTGGTAAAAATTTTGGGAAAATTGGCAGCATAGGGATAAATTTAAATGAAGAAAATTCCAATGTTTCCCTTTTACTAAGAAAAAAACCCAGAAGGATTTTTAAATTTGTTTTTGGGAAAAACAATCCCTTGGGTGGGGGATTTCCCTTTAAAGCTAAAACCATCCGGGGCCTACCAACTTTTTTCCCGGATGGGTATGGAAAATTAAAAGGCTCAGCCCCACGAATTGGGCAAGACCCCCGAACTTTTGATGTTTTACGATGAATAATTAATGACAGTTAAAAAATTAAATTCATGGGGGGTTACCCCCCGACAAGCCCGATTTAGGGTCACTTTTTTCCCAAACCCCACGGAGTGAAAAAGGGGTTTCTAAGACCAACCCCCTGGGAAATTGTTTTTTAATGTAGTGCCAGGAGAAATAAAAGTGTACCTAGTTTGAAAAAGACTGTTTGGGTGACAGGTCCGTCGTTGACGGAAAAAAATGGGGGAAAATACTATTAAACTTCAGGGTTAAGAATTTTTGCCTTTTTGGGGGGACATAAGTAAAGCTTTCCTGAGAGTGGGTCCAGGGGGGCCGGGCCCGGGGTTGGGACTAGGTTCTTATGGCCCGAAGGGAAACCTAGGACCCACTTATCCCCCCGAAGACTTTTTCGCTTCAGGATGTAAAAGTTTGGTGCTCCCTCCAGTCCGTTCCTACTCCAGGCAACGATTAAAAGCACCCTTTAAATTTTTCGGGTGGCCACTGAGGGAGTAATGGGAAACAATTTTTTTGGGGGACAATTTTTCCCGGGGGTGAGTTTTACTGGGAAAAGGAAAATAATGAGCATTTTACGCAGGGGGGTTTAAAGAAAAAATGGGGAAAGGGGCAAATATGCCCCGAAAGGGGAAAGGAAAAGAATTCGGGCCCCCTTTAAGGGGTTTAAAAATAAAGAAAAAACCCTGGGTTAAGTGTCCAAATATAGTAAAAGTGCTGGGACTGACCCGGGAATTTTGGGGGAAATTTTTTCGTTTTTAAAATCTAATAACTTTCAGCATGGCCCCAAAAAATTAACCAAAAGAGGTTTTTCTTTTGGGGAAATTTCAAAATGGGGCGATCCACTTTGGCTTAGTGTCCCCACTTACCATAAGAGGAAAATTGTTTTACCAAAAGCATGGAAGCTTTTAAATGTGCCCTTTTTATGAAACCCCACCCGAGGGAAATTTTTTTTGAAAAAGGGGGGAAGAACTAATAGGGGAATGTAAAAAAACCAATTTTTGGAGTTCCCACGTAATGTGGGCCCTCAAGTTTGGGGAAAAAAGTAAATCCACATTTTTGCGCGCTTTGAAAATTTGCATAAAGAGCAGGTCGCTTACCTTCAATGTAATTTGTGCCCTTTCCCCTTGTTTTGTCTAAGGCTAAGGGGCCCAATCAAATCACGCACCTTACCTCAGTTTTGGAAAAACGGCCCTTTAGGTTTGGTGTCAAATTAGCCAAAATTTTAAGAAATAAATTGGGGAGAGGGTAAATATCAGCGTAAAAACCCAATTTTGGTTTGTAAAGAGGTATCCTTTTCAATGGATTGTAATGGTAAAAGTTTAAAAATTTTTGTATGTAAAAAAAAAGAGGGCGTGAAAAACAATCAAATCAGGAGAAATATAACGTTTTTGGGGCAGCATATGTTTTAAATTTAATTTAAAATTCCTGTTTACGAGAATAAGCTGACTTTTTGTCTCGAGGCTTGACTTTTTGAAAATTTGTGAGTGCTTTTTCGTGGTTTAAAAAGGGCCCAAATTGGCTGGTGGACAAAATTAACTGGCCCGGGGCAAAAAGGGACATATTTGCTCCCGTCGAAATTTCGGTGAGCACCGCTCCCCCTTTGTATCCCCCCTTTGCCATTTTAATTTTAATAAAGGTTTTTTTCCCTTTCCTAAGCGATTATGTGAACCCAAAAAGGTTTAGTGTTTTAAAAAATTTTTTAAAATTTAAAAGAATACTCACTAATTTTTTCCCCCTCCCCCCAAAAAACGGACAGAGGGTTTCAAGAAGAAACCTACAGGGATGGATTAAATTTTATGATGGGGCGGAAAAAAATTTTGGGAAAAGGCCCCCAATAAAAAGAAAAGTGGGGGTATTTAAAAGGATTATGTAATTGGTGCCCGAGGCAAGTTACAAAAAAAGGAATTTGGGGGTAGAAGGGACCCTTTCTTTCTGCCCAAAACTCATCACCCGACAAACCTTTATTGGTTTTAATGCCCTTAAAAAACGTGAAACACGGGGGGGGAAGGTACCTTAAACTGTATTTGGGAAAAATCTGGGGGTTTTCCCCAAGGGCGGGCCAAATGTTTAAAAAGGGTTAAAAAAGTTGGGGTAATAGGGCGCTGGGGGAGGGAAAAACCCACATTAAACCCCGGTCCTCCCCAATTTGCCAAAAAACGCGTGCGTGGTAAAACCCTTTGTTTTGGGCCCCCGTGGACTATAGTGGGGGCCCAAACATTTTAAAAAGGGATTTTGATGGGGCCCCTTGAAGGGGTATGTTTTTCTATTTACTTGTACAGCTACTAGGGCTGTTTTATCTAGAAGTGGCTCAGGATTGTTGCAAAAACCCGTTCAACAGCTGTTTCCGGGAAATTTTCAGCTAGACGATCCTTCCAAAATTTATGTCTTTAGATAATGGGCCCCCAATTTTTTTAGCGGGTTTCTAACATTGTGGAATTAAAAAAAGAGTTTATGAAAGTACATCCCTTTTTTGAACCCCCGCGAGGGTTTTGTCTGGAAAATTTTTTACTCCCGAGCCCCTTGGCAGGGAGGACTTACGAAAGAATGATTTGGGACAGTGAAAAAAGGGCTTCGTAAGGGGCTACACAGGAAGAGAATTTTAAATTTTGGGGGAATTGGGGGCGGTTGGTGGAGGCAGAGAATTTTGGGGGTGAAAAATCGCCCCCTGTCATAAATGAGCCCACACTCCTGACGCGGAGAACGACTCCCTCTCACCTTTTAAAAAAATTTGGACAAAGGGTTAAAAAGCTCACCTATCATAGAGATAATCCCGAGGGGGAATTTATGAGGATTACAAAAACGTGACTGGTTGAGTGTTTAATTTAAGATGTTAAAAAAGGTAATTTTTCATTGGTCCCCGATGTGTGGGGTAAAGAATATTTCTTACACTACCTGAACCTTTTTTGGTGCGGGCCCAAAGGGATAAACCCACCGAACATTCCCAAACCCGGGACATTGTGTTAATTTATACGCAACATCGAACATTGTGGCCCCGGGCAAGGTAGTTACATTATTCCCAATGCAAAAAGGTGTTTTAGGGAAAAGTCAAAGTGTTGTTCGTGGTTGGAAATTTTTCGTACCATTAATAAAATTAAAAACCCCTTTGAATTAAATGGGTTTTAATTTCCGTGCGTGGAAATCTAAGGGAAATGACACGAAATGATATGAAGACAATGAACCCCGGGGAATGCAAGAAGAAATGTATTTAAAACACACAGGGAAAAAAGCAGCGCAAACTAGAGAGGGGGGAATGTCTCCTGGGGGGAAGACGAATTTTAAATTTGTCTAACAAAAGTTTTTCCGCCCGGGCCCCAGTGTGGAAATTTTTTAATTTCCCGAAGCTATAGTGCCTAATAAGTTTTTAATGTGTTGATTTTGGGGGCAAAATGTTTTGCATTTTTTTAAAGGGAAACCCCTGGGGTTCCCCCCCTGCGCCCGCGCAGATGTGCAGGGGGGTGGGGGGGGGCGACTGGGGGAGGATGGGCGGGAGTGTTTTTTAATGGGGGAAAGGGGGCTGAGAAAACCAATGGGGGGAAACTGGGTTTCCCCGACGGGCCCCAAGGAACAATATAGGCCTCAATTTTATAAATAGGAAATGTCCCTGACTGTCCCCATTGAAGAGTGGGGGAAAAGGGATTTACGGGACCACCGTAAAAGGGTGGTAAATTAGGGGGAATAATGTTCGACCCGGGGTGTTTGGGAAGGGGCACGGGCCCTGGGGGGGGGTTTTCCCGGGAAATTTCCCGTTTTGGGGTTAAAACCCCCGCTCATCCCCCTTTAGATCTTTTAAAGGAGGGCCCCTAATGGTATAATTTGTTATGAGACGTTTTTAAAACGTCTTGTGAATTTGGGAATGTAATCATTTATAAATACATTGATTTTAAAAGAATCGGGGGGTTTTAAATAGACGCCCTGCTCCGATTGTGAAGTGTGACCTTTGTACCAAGGATTTAAAGAAGCTTTATGGGGAAACAAAGACTTCTAAAAAAGGGGCCCAAAACCCACGGATACCCGTCCCTGCCCGGGAAAAAGACCTTTTCCGGTGTAAGCAAGAAATCGAAAAGGATGGGGAATGGAAAGGGAAAAAAGGAGTAAACAAACACCCCCAGTTTTAATTTCCCTTTTTAGTTAAAAGCAGACTGATGCTGGCCAGTTAGGTATTTGTAATTGGGGTAGGTTAAAGATTTAACCAGCAATCAAGGGGACCACCAAGAATATCTGGAAATGGGTTTGGGGGAATTTTGTACAAATGTTTTTTCCTTTTTGGTTTTTAAACCATGTGTATTTCCCACCCCCCCCCCCTTTCAAACAGCTAAAAAAAATATAAAACTTTACAGTCCCAATTTAAATTTTAGCGCCGTGCTTGAGGGGTTTCTACCCAAATTTTTTATGGGCTCGGAAGAGTGGCAAGAAATTTTGAAAGGGGCGAGCAGGCAACCCAAAAGAAAACCCACCCTCTTCCCCGGATAAAACACCCCCCCCCCCCCCTCCACAACTGCAGAACAAACCCAAGTTTGGGGGGGGTTTTTGCAAAAATTACACAACCCAATTATCTTGTATTACCCCCACTTGCTTTGTGATGAATAAAGGGGACTACATTTTTTTAAATTTTTCTGTAAAAAACTAAAAAGCCCCATAAAAAATTCCGGTTTCCCTTTTTCCGCATACCCCACCCCAAACATCCCAAAAAATTTTAGTGAGAAAATTTAAAGGGACTTTAAAAACAAACAAACAAATGAATTTAAGGGACCACTTCTCTTAGCTGGAGACCTTTAAAATCAAACCCTTGGGGCCTTCTAAATGATCACCCGTAACTGATTTTATCAAAAAATTTGCTAAAACACTTTCCCTACCAACAATAACTAAACCAACCAGGCCACTGAATATTTCAAACCCTAATAAACCAAATTTTGGACCCAAAATAAATAGCCCCCCTTAAAACAGGGATAATCACGTAGCACTACAGACCCTACCCAAACCCTTTCCCCCTGAAAAAAACATTAGTAAACCCCCACTTTTAAAACAACAAAATCTCATTTAAACTCCAGGGTGAGGCCCTCAATAAGGAAAATTTTACAGCCGGGCCTAGAGACTGTTTATTTGGGGGTACAGCTTCTCCAAGGCCAAAGGTAAATTGATGACTGGACAACATTTTTCTTAACAAATTTACTTAGACTATACAACAAACATTCCCCTATAAAAACGAAACAGCCCCAAAAAATGGCTTGGTTCCCAGGCTAACCGCAGCATTTGAAACCCATTGATAAGAAAAAACCAATATAAAAAGCAATAAGCGGGGCCCTTAATCCAAAATATTTTAAACACTATTATCAGTTCTCCCAAAGAAAAAAGAAAGCAAACAAATATACTACTCCCGAGTTCACGACACAAGAGGGATATAAAAAAGACGGAAAAAAATCTCTCAGATTTAGGGGCCCCAAACTGAAAAAAAAAAAACAAGAATATTGTCCAACTAACCAATGAAAGCCCCGCATCCCCTGACACAGCTAACAAGATAAACATTTTCTCAACCCGGGTCTAACTCGCCAATAAAATCCCCCGTACCAAGCCCTTTGGGGGATACCTAATGGGAAATTTCCAAATTCCCCTTCTTTCACCCTGAGCCACGGGAAATCACGGAATTATGACGTCACTTAAAAATAAAATCAGGGAATCTGCTATGTCCTGCCATTTTGTACAAGCGGCGCCCCCTGTCCTTTCACAGCTATTTCATTTTTTTTAACAAGTCACTAAAACTAGCACCTTCCCGAAAATCTCAAGATGGCAAGGGGTTCACCTACATAAAAGGGGGTGACACAAGATTTAAAAAACATAGGCCAATAAAAACTTCCTTCTATCCAAAAAACTTTTAGAAACTCGTGGCAGGGACTATATTTATTTTTAAAGGCACAAAACTACTTAACCCCGCCAATTTGGTTCAGGAAAAATAAAAGCACTAATGTCAAACATAAAAATTCTAGATCTGCTTTACACAGCTTGGAAAATAAGGAATACCATAGGAATTTTTATTGACCTAAAAAGCTTTTGACCAGTAGAATGGCATCCACCCCTAAACTTGCCCCTTAGGGTTTAAAAAGAGGCCAGCGCTTGCATATTTCAAATCTTCCCTTAAAATGGGTTTTCAGTATGTCCCCATTAAAGACACAGCATCAAAACACGACCACTTGATACTGGTTCCGCAGGGAAGTCCCCTTGCCCCCTGTCTTCCTCAATACATCAATGATTTTCCCAAACTTTTCCCCAAACACCTGCCCCCTTTCTCTTTGTGCGACCGCTTATGTCATTTCCCCCCCAAAATCTTCCACCCTAAAACCCCATTTTTAAACGAGTAGGACAAAATATCGACTTGGAGCGCCAATAAACTTCCTTAACACTGACAAAACCTCTTTTATTTTTGGTAGCAGAGCGGGGAGTTGCGCAAAATTAACATTAAATCGAAAACATAATTGCCGACATAAAGGGGGGAAATTCCCAGGCCCATCCTCGACAACAACCCGAATTTCAGCACCCCTTCCAACACAAAAAAAAAGTATCCAAACGGTTGGGATCCCCTCCAAGATACGATATACTGCCGCAAAATGCCTTCTCACACTATACCATTCACTTATTTTCCATACCTCACCTATCTATTTTTGCTTGGGGATCAACTGCAGCAACACACCTAAACCAATAATAACCCAAAAAAAAGCCGTAGAAGAATAATAAAAATCCCCTCCCTGGAACACACACCTCCCCCCCTCTTATAAACAAACTTCTCCTCCCATCATCGACAAATTTTACTGGCAATCTACATTAAGGGCCCTTAAAATTTCCAAAATTAAACCCTTACCCAAAAATTTTCTTGAAGTTTGCGAACCCCCAGGGCCAACACCCAACACAAAAATCTCTATGAATTCCCCGGCCGCTAAACCTTTAAAAAAATTCAATGTATGTCATGGGCCCTAAAATCTGAAACCCCCTCCCTAAAAACTCAGAACTGAGACACATTCACCCCTTTAAAAATACCTTTAGAAAACATCTTATCCCCTGATCACCCCTTCAACTAATTACCAATCCCACCTGGGGGTTTAAATTTACACTCACTCACCCATTTCCATAAAAAAAAATATCAATTCAATTTTAAAAAATAAGAACCCTAACTAGCATAGTTGGCTGTGATACCCCAATACTGAACTATGTTTTGTGCCAAAACAAAAGCATTCACATTGCTAAACTCACAAACTAGTATTTAGTCACTTTGCCATAATACCAACTTACCTCATAATTTTTAATATTTTAAATTGAAGAATTAATCTAAGTCTGCCCGAAATGCCTAGCCATGCTAGGTGTTCTAGTGGCACCCTCTGTAATTAGTACTTTACTAACGAAAAAACCACACAATGACCAAATTCTGTAAACTCAGCATTGTAATCCTTATAGAGAATAAACTTCGAATTTGAATTTGAATTTGAATGGAGTATTCTGTTAGATAATGTTATTAAAAATAACAAAGTTTAATTGGGTCACAGGTTAAACATTTATAGATACAATTATTCAGTATTTATTGGTTGTGGGTGAAAAGTGTTTTTTTAAGAAGAGACTTGAATTTATAAACAACATTGTTTTTTTAATTCACAGTGTGAATTCCAGATTTTTGGGCCTTTATGTGCTTTGGGTTTTTTGCAAGTTTTGGATGGACACAGGAAAATCAAAGAGGGACTGTGCTTTGTTATGGTCATGTGTTCTGTTGAGGTTTGTAAGGGGACTTTGAGGGAGGGTTTTTATCCAGTTAATTTTTTTATTATGTAGAGGTACAAAAATAGGTTTGGATGTTTTGTATGGTGAGTAGGTTTGAGTTTTTAATATTGTGGAGTGTGCTGCCTGTAGTGGGAATTTGTTATCATTTCTGATGCAGCCCTTTTTTTGGGTTTTTTAATGGTCTGGTGGGTTTTTTGTTGTTTGGCCCCTGCACAAAATTTCCCTAGGTGGATAGGGGGAAATAATGAGTGGATAGGGCCAGGAGGGCTAACTCTTAACTTAGACTGTATCTTCGATAGTATGCCTTTGGTCTCGGAAAAATTTTTTGGAAATTTTTTGTATATGTGTTTGAAATTTGAGTCTATTGTCAAAAGGGGGTTTCCAAAATTTTTCCCCTCTTCGACTTTGTGATAGGGATCGTTTATATTTTGTTAAATGAACATCTGTAGTTGTTCCAAACTGAATAAGTAGGGTTTTTTCAATGTTAGGTAAGTTTGTTGTCCCATTTCCGGTAAAAATTTTCGTTTTCGGGATTCACAGTATTGGCTAGCAGGACTGGGCTCGGGTGAGAGAAGACGTTGTAGTGTCATCTGCAAATAGGGGGGTTTGGAAAATTTTGATGCTTTTAGGTAATTTTTTTTAAACAAGAAAGGAAGAGGGCCAAGGACCTTCCCAGTGGGACACCACTGTATTTGGTGTGCGGAAGAGTTTCTCATTTGTGTACACTATTGGCTTCGTTCTGAGTTGACTTTTTAATTTAGGGTTTCCCTCTTTCCCTAGTGCGACAATTTTAGTGGAGCAAATCATGATCAACGTATCAAAAGCTTTAGTAAGTCAAAGAAAATCCCCATGGGGCTTCTTTTTTCTCTGTTTCAGTGTTATTTTTTTCTAGCTTTTGTATAATAGCATCATTTTGTATTTTTTTAGGCCCCAAAACCCAAAAAAGACAGGGCTTGAGTTGTTTTGGGAGATGGTTTGGGAATAGATTCGTTTATGAATTAATTTTTTGAAGATTTAGAGAGAGGTGTAAGTTGGGTATTGGCCATAGTTTTTCAGT
>NW_026495960.1:0-24393 GCF_026875155.1 Cherax quadricarinatus | reverse complement strand
TTTTTAAAATTTAATAATAATAATAATAATAAAATAATAGTAATAGTAGTAGTGGTAGTAGTAGTAGTGGTAGGGGGTAGATAGTAGTAGTAGTAGTAGTAGTAGTATTTAGTATAGTAGTAGTAGAAGCGGGAAGTTGAGTAAGTTAAGGACAAGAAAATGGAACACTGCGGGAGAACTAATGGCCCACGAGGAGGGGAACCAAAAACACAGTGAAAAAAATCTGAAGGACAAAACACACCTGGGCAGAATAAAGGGGACAAAAAAATACAGAAATCTGATGAGGTAGGGAGAGGAGTAGAAAAGATAAGGTGAAGTCACAAGTGTTCTAACGTTTGGAGCATTTGAAAATGTAATGAGAGAGGAAGGCATCTACAGTGACAAATCCAGGACTACGATTCATATTAGGAAAGGTGTGTATTATGGATGCTTCAACAAGACGGCATTGCCAAATGCTGTAGATTTCAGAACACTCGTGACTTGATTTGATCTTTTTTCCTTTCTTCTACCTACCTCTTCTCCTTTCCGATATTTTCAATGTCTTCTTTACCTCTGTCTAGGTGTATTCTGTCCTTCAGTTTCCTTCCCCCATCTCTGAGTGTTTGGTTGCACTCTCGTCAGCCATTAACTCTCTTACAAGGCTGCTTTTTCTTATCCTTAGATTTAACTTTTACTTCGATTACTAATCTACTACTACTACAACAACAACAACTACTACTACTACTTTTAACTTGCTTCACTTCCCTTTCTGTCTCTTGTGCCGCTACCACTATTTCCCAGGAAGAATCTCAGGAAGAACTAAGAGCCATAAAGGAAATTGAAAAAAAAAAAAAACTTTTTTTCTTATGCCAAATCTAAGGATAAAACAACTTCTAGTATTGGGCCTCTTACTCCAAGAAATGAGTAAGATACTAAAGTCCCAATACGACTCAGTGTTCAGCGAGCCGTTACCCAGACTAAGGGTCAAAAATCTAAATGAATTCTTTATGACCGAAACCCAGAATGTGGTCATCTCAAAAATCTCTGATATTATCCTAACACCAAAAGACTTTGAAAAGGCAATAAATGACATGCCCATGCACTCTACCGCAGGTTCAGACTCATGGAACTCCGCGTTCATCAAGAACTGCAAGAAGTCCGTGTCACATGCCTTCAGCATTTTAAAATGGAGAGGGAGCATGGACACAGGAGTCATCCTACACTCATTGAAAACAACAGACATAGCCCCACTCTGCAAAGGTGCCAGTAAAACAATTACAAAGAACTACAGACTGATAGCACTAACATCCTATCTCATAAAAATATTGAAAGGGTTCTAAAAGCAAGATAGCCAACCCCCTTTAGTTACCCCTTAGTTACACAACCCAGGGCAACACGGGTTCAGAGCAGGTCGCTCCTGCCTGTCCAGCTACGGACCACTATGACAAGGTCCTGGATGCTACAGAGGGTAAACAAAATGCAGATGTGTATACACAGACTTTGCAAAAGCCTTCAACAACTGCGACCACGTGTAATAGCACATAAAATGCATGATAAAGGAATAACAAGAAAAAAAGGTATATGGATCTAAAACTACCTAACAGAACACAAAAAGGAATAGCAAACAGAGTAAAGTCTGAGGCAGCTACGGTGGAAAGCTCTGTTCCACAAGGCACATACTCGCTCCCATCCTGTTCCTCATCCTCTTATCTGACATACACAGAGATGTCAGCCATAGCTCCGTGTCTTCGCTTGTGGATGATACCAGAATTCCCATGACAGTGACATCCATCGAAGACACCGCAAGATTCCAAGCAGACATCAACCAAATCTTCAAAGGGGCCCACTCAAAACAATTTGAAGTTCAATGAAGAGAAATGTTAACTACTCAGATATGGAAAACTTGAGGAAATTATAACTGTATCAGGGTATACAACAAATTCTAACCATAAAACAGAGCGAAAAAGTAATGTGAAAACCTGGGAGTGATAATATCGGAGGATCTCACCTTCAAAGACCACAACAATGTATCTACCGCATCTGCTAGGAAAATGATAGGATGGATAATGAGAACCTTCAAAACTAGGGACGCCAAGCCCATGATGATTCTCTTCAAATTGCTTGTGCTCTCTTGGCTGGAATACTGCTGTACACTAACTGCCCCCTTCAAGGCAGGCGAAATTGCTGACCTGGAGATTGTACAAAGAACTTTCACGGCACACATAAGTGCGATAACGCATCTAAATCACTGGGAACGGTTGAAGTCCCTTGATTTGTATTCCCTGGAACGCAGGCGAGAGAAATACATGATAATATACACTTGGAAAATCCTAGAGGGACTAGTACCAAATTTGCACACGAAATTCACTCCCTATGAAAGCAAAAGACTGGGAAAGGAGATGCAACATTCTCCCAGCGAAAAGCAGGGCGCCACGAGTACAAGGAGAGATAACACAATAACTGTTAGGGGCCCAAGACTGTTCAACTGCCTCCCAGCATACATAAGGAGGATTACCAATGACCCCTGGTGTCTTCAAGAAGGCACTGGACAGGCATCTAAAGTAAAGTACCTGACCAGTAGGCGTGTGGTTCGTACGTCGGCTTGCGTGCGGCCAGCAGTAACAGCCTTGTTGATCAGACCCTGATCCATCACAAGGCCTGGTCTCAGACCGGGCCGCGGGGGCGTTTGACCCCAAAACCCCTGTCCAGGTATCCTTCCACCACCACTGCTACTTCCATTATCACTTTGCCTCAACCACTACTACTGTACTTCCTTCTTTCTTAGTCTCTTTGTCCCTTTCCCTGTTCTCCTCTCCTATATATACTGGCTCCTTCATTTTCGTGTGTTAGTGTAGCTATTAAGGGGCCAAGTCAGCCCGGGAAAACGTCATCATAAGCTATTTTCTCCTATGTGTGGGTTATTTGTGTATAAAGCGCAAATTCCGAATACTCAAATTGTCAATGAGAACGACGAAGGATTTGGGGAGTAAGAATGAGAAAAAGGGAAAAGAGGGAAATGATCGTTTTCATGAAAATTCAGCTAACACAGACTAATCGAAGTCCCAGCTTGATAAAAGTTAATGATATAAAGAGATCTGAAGGAATAATATGAGTGCTAGGATCAAAAAGTGGAGGCGTGAAATTACTTATAACATGAAGAAAGAGGCGAAAGCAAAAGCATTTAACTGGTCCCATGAGAGTCGCAGCGAGACCCTCCCGGAAATATGATAAGCATTAAATTTATTTAATAAAAGACGTGGCGGAGGTAAGGAATTGCAGAAGGAATTTAGGGATGGATGAAGAGCGTGACGTGCAAAGATACAAAGAGCAGAATGAGAACAACTTTACCGATGTATAAGTTAAAACAAAAAGCCGAGAATAAGGAATATCATTTTGCATAAGATGTTCATTCTCATTAAATGTCTCGTTGTAAAAAGGGAAATTAAATGCATGCAATAAAAGTCAAAGATAGGAAGGCCAACTGTGGAATGTAATTTCGGTTTTTGCAAGCAGATACAAACAGAGGAACTAGATGAGGAACATTTGCAGCTGCCATCGATTTCTCTCCCAGCATGATATTCCCCCTGCAAAAAAACATTATCAGTAACTAATAAAGATAACGGTAACAGAAAGCACACGGTGGTTTTGGGACTAGAACGGTTAAAAAAAACTGATTTTGTAAAAATAGCGGTAAGTTAGAAATACGCGATTTTGGGAAACCATAGAAAAAAGAGGTTGGACAGGGGCGGGTGCACGAACAGGTGCAGGGGGAAGGTGGGTCGGTGTCCAATGCGGTTTTGATTCATGAAAATTTACCCGAAGCATGATGCAAGGGGCGTAGAAGATGTAAAGATAGACATTGGCAGGTACAAAATAGGTGGGAACATAAAGGGTATTTGATATCCTGGGAGGAAGGAATCTGGGTGGATACAAGGAAGGAGGGGATAATGGCAGAATGTGCTGGTTGATGTTTACCACAACTATCACAGACAGCAGAAGGCAAGGCGCGAGGACACCAACGTGGGGAAAAGGTTAAGTATGGGGGGAACAGTAGACTGGAAGGAGTTTTGGCGACTGGGGGAAGTCTTGGGGCTTGAGGTTTTTGAGGACGAGTGAAGAGCCAGCCTAAAAGATGGTGGATAAACAAGGGAAATCGAAGATACGGGGTTTAATAGGAATGGGAGAAGGGGGAGGAACGTCAAAGACGAGGATTCATCAGTGTTGGACAAACAGGTGACTGCGGGAAGCGCACATGGACCTGTGGATGCTGGGCTTCTTTATATACTTGTCTCATTACAATCCAATAATGACAAACCCTTTTTTCTAGTGGTAATAAGATATTTTTTCGTTTTAACATTGTATTCCATACTGCACCGTGTAACTTTATTATATGAAGCAACTGTAAAGCGAAAAGAAATCGTAAAATCCTACTTCTTGTCCAAGAATACCCTCGATCTGGCCAATAGTGCTGATATGGCATGGAAACCACCTTTCATCCTACCCAGTACACCAGGATGATAGCTCCCGAATGAGAGGGCTCAGCCAACAAGGCGAATTACCAGAAACGCCGGGGAAAGTCGAAACCTTTGGCTGCCACCTCCCAGGAGACGATAGGCAGCCTCCAAAAAATACTTCCGTCATAAAAAGACATGCGAGGTCGCCCACCGAGGCCTAAGAGAGCAGCCTCGCTTTCATTCTAATTCCTAAAGCAAACTGCACTACCACCGATAACGATCATTTACCCACTACCTAGGAAAAGACATTCAACAAGCTGGAAATATTTCAAAGCATGAGACCGAATGGTGAGAGGAACGGACGAGATGAGGGATGTTTAGATTAGATCCGAAGAGACAAGAAATCTAATTCCTGGATCAAAAAACTCCTTCGTCAAGCCAAAAGACATTCCCTCCCTTCACCCTTCAAGAGATTCTCCTGAGAATAAGATTTTTTCATGTTGTTTTCTGTTGTTTTAACTTTGATTTATTGCGTTTATTCCATTTCCCCATATTTTGTCTCGTGTATGATTTCTATGTCTTTGATTATGAACTTATCATTAATTTCTTGCTTTGAAAGTTTATGGTAATTTTTTTATCCTTTATAACTCACTGTGTTTATATATATTTCCCTACTATTTATTTTTTCATCTTGGATTTCGTAACTAATTATGGGGGGGTTAAAACATAAAATAACTAAGTCTATGGTAGACAAATCTCTTGCATATGGTGAAAAAACGTTTCTAGCAGACAGATCACTACTTGTGGCTTTGCTAGGTCAAAGTAAAACTCATTGAGTAATAATTAGATACATCTTTTCAGTGAAGTTCTCAGAGATACAACGTAGAAGGGTTTAAAATTAATCAAAATAATTAATAATAACACCATTTACAAAGTACACATATTAACACATCATAGTTGCTCCTGTTGACTTATTCTGACTTAAAAACTAAACATAACTCAAAGAAAGATATAAAGTATCATCAGGGATGCTCTAAGAATCCAAACACAACTATGGGAAGGGCTGGAAATGTTATACCAGCATCCCAGTAACAAACGCAATTTGCCCCAAACGCTCTTGAACCTGTGTACTGACACACAGCAGCAACTCTAATAGATATGACATGGTTTCTAACATCACTTACCGGCAGTCTTAATTAAGAATGCATAGGTGAATGTATGCGTACAGCCAATATGTGAGAGAGAGAGAGAGAGAGAGAGAGAGAGAGAGAGAGAGAGAGAGAGAGAGAGAGAGAGAGAGAGAGAGAGAGAGAGAGAGAGAGAGAGACAGGCAGAGACAGAAAGAGAGAGAGTTAGAGAGAGAGAGATGGGGATGGATGGAGGGATGGGTAGGACTCTGTGGATCATTGTTCTCCCATAAACCCTCAGTAAATCACAACAGCATTGCCTTGCACATTACACCAGCAATAAATAAATTTATAATACGTTATTAACTCCATTCTATGCGTAAAAATTTTAGCACTGTTAATAATAATATTATTTCACTTTTTACGTAAACATTTTTAATAATAAAATTACAAAATTTCATAATTTTACATAAAACGTTAATACACAATGAAAACTTTAAAGAACATGAAAAAATACGTTGCCCTAGCCATTGTCCAACCAGGAAGAATGTTTTTCATGGCACCATTACCCTCCAGTAGGTGATTAATCAGGTTTCATCAATTTGTACCCGAAAACATGTCCTAACTTCCACTAGACCCTGGGAAAGCATCGATGATAAGCTCATAAATTATTTTTATGAAAAAATTAAGTTTGGGGTTTTCCCCTCAAATAACCACAGCCATATTTCGTACAACCGGGCTGACTGACTTTGGTCCCCCCGGTGTTGTCCTGGCCCGGGTTATTTCCAGTTGGTAAAAATCCCCGGGTTTGTATTTTCAACCAGTTGGTGAAATACTACATTAAAATACATGAAGTATAAGAAAGACTGTATATAGTAAATATACGTTTCTCTGGTTGACACGAGAAGTAAAAATATACGCGCATTAGATAAATACGCACAGTAGATAAATAGAGCTTTCTCTGAATCATTAACAGTTAATCAAATTCGTAAATTTATAAAGTCTGGCAAGAGTGTAATTAAAATATTTCTTATTAAATATTGTAGAAGATTCCTCGAATGCAGATCATTAATAGGTAGAATTTATTATAACCTTAAATTTTATATACATATGTACATATCAAACTAAATACTGAAGAGGTAGCAACAATGGTGTTCAGTTTCCTGGAAAACAAATATGTAAATACTCCAAACTTACTCATATCGATGCACACATGCACGTAGTAAATATACATATATAAAAATATAGAGACAGCTGAATTACAGAATAGTGAAATATGAAGAGAAAGTAAAGAAATTTTTAATAGGTCTAATAAGAAAAAACTAACACCAGACTGGATAGTACCTTGAGTCTTCAAAAATGTGCGGATAAGTCATGTTTATCCACTTTTTAGGAGTTCAATTCAGCAATCAACATATGTGCATTTTAGTGCGAAATGTTTTCTAGTGCGCTGCAGATTTAGCAAAAGTTTTTGAACAGACTACCGAGTTAATATCTCAGGCCCCACCAGTGTCTCATGCAAAAAAAATCCACATAACTGTGAAGTGACATTCCTAACTGAGAAAAACAATGTCAGCTCATTGAAATGACGAAGTATTACGCTTCCTTAACTCTCAGTACCTCATTCATGATGGACTTCCGGTGCTCATCCACCTAGATCACCCCGCGAACATACTCAACCCGCGTTTCTGCAGAAAGATTGGCCAATTATGCTGACAGGAAACGAAAGTCTAGTTTGCTTGGGGTGGCCTGGATAAAAACACCCTAGGTACCTGAAGAAGCTTTTTTAGTCTTGTCGTTCCCCAGTCCAAATGAGTAAATTCATGGTTTTCTGCTAATCTTAAGTCACGCCTTCTCTCGATGTCCTCTGAGATGTAACTGACGAGTTAGCGTTTGTTAACTGATTTTATTCGAATTTGAATAGCTAGCTCTCTAACTAATAGTACATTAAATCTAATCCTAAACCTATTTTAGGATCTAAAAAATGTCTTAATATTATCAATGGTTAGTTACTACCTTCCTAGAAAGGTAAATAATTATTATTATGTACAGTTGCTAACTGTGTGTTTAAGGGCTTGTAAAGCTTATAAACTATGAAAAAGTTTTCGTGGAATAGGTTTCCCCAATAAGAAGCATAGAAAACAGCACGTATCTTGTTTATCTTTCGAAAAAAATGACATGGAACACCCTATAAAGTAAAGACTGGTTTCATTGATAGTTTTTTGTTGTTGTAAATTTATTGAAAGAAAACACGAGAGTAAATACTATCACATTCACACAGAGAATTATAGCTTCCTAAAAGGTAAACAAGTTGATTGAGCGTCTGTTTCTTTCATTTTTTTTTAGCAAATTTGCTAAGTTATTATGAGAGAATTACAAAAATTGTGCAAGAAAGAAATGGATGGGCAGATTGCATTTACCCTGACATTTAGAAAAGTTTTGATAGGGTTCCCCATGAAATAATTATTTGGAAACTAAAAAATAAATTTATGGAGTTGAAAGATAAATAATCACAATGGATGAAAGACTTTTAGGGGGGTGCTAGCGAAATCATTTTTTGATAATTTTGGTCCAATTTCAATGATTTTTTTTACAGTGATTTAAGCAGCATTTGAAACCAACACACTGTTTGTAGTGACTTTTTCCCTTAAAAGACAGAAAAAAATAAATAGTGCCCTATTCTATAGGGCATAAAACACTCCTTTTTCTACAATATTGGTAAGATGTATATTGATCAAGTTGGCATCAGATGAAAGATAAGGTCTAGATAATCATGGTACTAACCCCGTTTGAGCAAAATGTCAATAGATTGCATAATAAAAAATGTTGAATTTTATTATTTTTTAAGATTTTTTTTTTTTTTTTTGGAGGGGGAGAGAAAAAAAATCACTAAAAACAAAGCGGTAAAAAATATCGCAAATCGCCTTTACATGCTAGTAGAACCATCATTACTCAATAATGTGTGCAAAAATCGTTACACTCCTATAAACACTTTTCTCTAATAATGGAAAATATTGTCAATATCTTATTCCTGAGTTATACATATATTATGTTTTCTGTAAAAACTCTACGGTCATGGCCCCGCCCCCATTTCAGTAAGTTTTCTCGCCTCAGTACATGTTTACAGCCCCCAGGTGACTGAGTTCTTATCTCTTCCTGAATTTGAATGGAGTCTTTTAGAGAAGTTTACAATGTAGTGTATTTAGAATGAAACAATCCTAAAAATCGTAATTTTTTAGGGGATAAAAAACACGAATTGCCATCATGTCTTTTTGATGACAGCATGAACAAAAAAAAAAAAATTTTGGAAACACATACTTAGAAATATCATAGAAACAAGCTAATTACATCAACGTGCTGTCAGAATTATGCACTATTTTTTTGATAGGAAAACATTTTTCCATACTTTTTAAATTTTTCCTTTTTTATCACTCCTCAAAAATCGCACCCTCCTTTAAAGGAAAATGCTACAGTTATAAAAGGAAAAATGACTAATAGTGATTCTAATAAAATAAATGATTTACCAGAAGGAATAAGAAATCAAACAAATATGTTTCCAAGGCTACAAAAATGTAAGATTAATGATGACAAATCAATGTAAATCCTTACAACAGGATCTGGATACTTTGAGCACGTGGAATTTGATGTTGATAAATTCCATGTAATAGAAATGGCAGAAAGTGAAAGGAAAACCACCAGAAGAATATAACCTGAAAGGCAAAATTTCAGAAAGTATGAGATAGAGAAAGGAATTTGGGAGTTATATCCGTGTTGCATTATTCCACACTGTCAAACTATGCAATGGTTTTTTAAATATATGGAGAGCAAATGTTAAAAATTGAACATAATTTATATTAGACCAAAATTGTAATATGCAGCGAATGTCTGTTCAGCACACCTTAGGAAATACACAAATGAGTTAAAAGAAAAAACGTTTAAAGAAGGATTACATAATGGCTGTCAAATTTGAGCAGTATGAACTATGATGAACGAATTAAAACATTAATGTTTCCAATGTTGATTGATAAGAGGTCGAGAGGAAACATGATACCAATTTACAAGGTCTTGTAAAGATTTGATAAAAAAGATTTCCTTGTAGCTGCAACAAGGATAACCGCTGCAAATTGTGCAAAAAGCGGAAAGCCAAATTTTTCCTGTGAAAATTAAAAAAAAAATACATATATGTATATAAGGAACAGATTATTGAAGGGAAACGACGAGCATAGCTCTGCTCCTGCAGTTTCAAGCACCACTGTGACCCCAAATTATATCGTGATGCTTTGGCACCACAGCTTAAAGCGTTGTCCGAACTTTTCGTGTCACTAGGACGGTGCTAGAGCGATTCGGCAGTAATAGCGCGTGACAACGTTCAAAAGTCATCACATAAACGTAAGACGAGGTAACCAAAGGCAGTGGAATGAGGTGACGTCAAGAGTTTCTTTTCGAATGTAGCAGTAGTTGGTGGGGGCGTAGACTGGGGGGTATTGGGGGTTGTCTGGGGTAACTGCTTTACCAGTTAATCATGTGGACAAAAAGTAATATCAAAATTTATGAAATAATTGAAATAACAGCAGAGTGAAAGTTTAATATTGCTTGTCAACAGTTTGAGAAGAGTGGATAATACAGTGTAGGCGTTTATCTACAATGAATGCCGATCATAATTTTAGTTCTGAGGAATGACTGTAGGAATCTAAGCTTCTGAAATGTACTTCCCCCCCGACGTATTATGCTCACTTAATGTAGTGCAATATGGTTAGCTGTCATCTTTTTATAGTGTGTGTGCCTTTAGCTGCCTGTGAGTGATCACTCTATCATTCCTTTGTGAAGAGGTAACAGGTTAGGCTGACTGGGTGCGACCCCGACAATAGAGTAACTGTTAGGTGAATGTTTTTTTGCTACAAGGCAGTGTGTAAATGTATCCATAGGTTGTTTCACAACTCCAAAAGCATACGAGACAGTACACAACAGTGTGTAAAAAACAATCATAGACATAAATGCAATCAAAGACACAAAGGAAGATTCATAGCAGAAGTAGGGCTAAACACAGAGCACACACGCTTCTACTGTATGTACTCAGATCCGCAGACAGCCTCTTTTACACCCCCACACACACACACACACACACACACACACATACACAAAACAAAACACACAACACCCCCAAACCCCACACACACACACACACACACAAACACACACACCACACACACAAGAAAAGGGAAAGATAGGGCCCAAATCAGTATAAAAGCTAGGGGGAATAAATATACAAACCTTCCCGAAAGTGGAAAGGTTATGAAGGGAGAGAATTAAGGGACGACATTTCGCACGAGAAAACACATCAAAACCCACAATAACTGCAGGAAACGCGAAGGCTGGTAAATTTTTAAAGGATGTGTTCAGGAGCTTCAACAAGCAAGCATTCAGGACCTTACACACGCTATTTGCCAAAGCGAACTTGGAGTATTCGGTGCTAGTACAAAACCCAGATCTGTTAAAGCATGTAAAGCAGGGAAAAGTGCAAAGGTTTGCAATAAAGCTAGTCCCAGAAGTGTGGGGTATGAACTACGAGGACAGGTTTTGAAAAGTAAAACTTGAGAACACTAGAGAACAAATGGACGAAAATATGATTTAGACGTGTAGAAGGGAAAATGACATGTGTGGACAGGGAGAGTCAGTTTGAGAGGCAGATGTCAGGTACACAAGGTCACAGCTGAAAGTTACAAGCACATATAAGTAACAGGGATATCAGGAAATTCTTCTTTAACCTTAGAGTGGTCAGGAAGTAGAACGACTTAGACAGGAAAGTGGTAAAAAGAAAATCGAATTACGACCTTAAAGGTATGATAAGAGTTCACGTAGCCAGGAGCGCGTTGAAACCATTAGCGGTGGTTTGCAGGGAGGTGGAGCCAGGAGAAGAGATTAATCCCCTGCAACCTAATTTAGGTGAGGACAATTAGGTGAGTAAGCACACACACACACAAACTCACACACACACACACACACACAACACACACACACACACAACACACACACACACACACACACACACACACACACACACACACACACACACACACACGGCTCCCTGCCAGGACCCCCCCAACTCACAAACCCCCCAGAATACAGAGTTGGAGAGGAAATTGAAGGTATGATACACCAACGCTGATAGTATAATGAATAAGGGGGACCAAAGACTACAAACCTCACTCAAGGAAAAGGATCTTGGTGTTTATATAATACCGATCACATCTCCTAAGGCGCACACCAAGCAAATAACTGCTGCAGCATATGAGCGACTAGAGAACTTAAGAACAGCATTCCTAGATCTCAGTAAGGAGTCGTTCCTGACCCTCTATGCCGCATATATCAGGCCTATATTGGACTACGCAGCTTCAGTTTGGAACTCTCACCTTGACAAACACGTCAGGAAACTAGAGAAAATGGAAAGGTTCGCAACGAAACTAGTCGCGGAGTTAACGGGTGTTGTCTTACGAGGATAGGGTTAAAAGAACTCGACCTGACGACACTGGAGGACAGGAGGGACAGGGAAGGACGTGATAACGAAGTATAAAATTCTGAGAGGAATCGACAAGGTGGACAGACAGGAAGTTCCGAGTTTTGGTACAGGAAAAAGGGGTCAAAATTGGGAATTTGAAGGCCTCGATGAGTCACGGGAATGTTGGAAGTTTTCTTCGCCATAGTGTTCCCGGGAGTGGAAAAGTCTAGGGAAAGGGGGGAGGTAGTGGTGAGAGGGGAAAAAGCATAGCTTTAGAAGAGGGATGATAAAGCTTGGAGCAGGAAGTAGAATAGTGCGTCAGTGAAAGGGGGGAGCCAGGAACTATGAATCGATCCTGAACCACAATTAGTTTTAGTACAATTAGGCGAGTATAAACACACACACACAACACCACACATACACACACATACCCCACCATACCCCCCAACCCCACACACAACACAAATCACAACACACCACACACACCACACATACACACACAACTACCCACACAAAACACACAAGGTTATGTTTTCCCGGAACCTCCGTGGGCCCCGGATGTCTCCCTTTTCAGTTCCCTAAGGGCAGCCCCCCCTCTCTCTCCTCTCTCCTCTGCCTTCCAGCCTCAGCCTTCCCCGGGGATGTGTCCAGGAAACCATCCGTTTTGCTCCCGGATGTCTCCCTTCCCCACTTACCCAAAGGGCAGCCCCAACCACAACCTTCCCAAGGTTTATGAATCCAGGAATCCATCCCATCGCTCCCCCGGATGTCTTCCCTTCCCCATTACCTAAGGTCGGCGGTGCCTTCCCCGGATCAGTGTCTCCAGGAGTCATTGTGTACCTGGTGGACCCCCCCTTTCCCCCTTCCTCAGGTCGCGGTATTTTGCTTTCCTTTTTGGGTCATGTATCCAGGGAAACCCTCCGTCTTCGCCCCGGGTGTCTCCCCCTTTCCCCCCTTACCCCAAAGGGCAGCCTCACTTATGTTTCATGCCTTCCCCCGGGTTTATGTATCCAGGAACCATCCGCTGCTCCGGATGTCTCCCTTTCCCCACTTAAAAAGGTCAGCCTCAACCCAAAACCCTTCCCCCCAAATTTTTTGAATCCCGGAAAACCATCCGCTCGCTCCCCGGGTGTTTCCCCTTTCCCCCTTACCTAAGGGCGGCGGTGCCTTTTCCCCGGGTCATGTCTCCAGGAGTCCCTTTTGTCACCTGAGTGGATCCCTTCCCCCCTTTCCCCTGAGTCAGCGGTTTTTCTTGCTTTCCTTAGGACATGTATCCAGGAATCCTCCCTCTACCCCCGGATGTTTTCCCCTTCCCCCCCTTTCCCCCAAAGGGCAGCCTAACTTCATGTATTCTTGCCTTCCCCCGGGTCATGTATCCAGGAAACCCTCCCCTCGCCCGGATGTCTCCCCCTTCCCAATACACAAGGGCAGCCTCAATGCATGTTTCATGCCTTCCCCAGGGGTTATGATCCAGGAATCCATTTCCCCTCGCTCCGGGTGTCTCCCCCTTTCCCCACTACCCAAGGTCAGCCTCAACTGCATGTTTCGCCTTCCCCCGGTTCATGTATCCCGGAAACCATCCCTCGCTCCCGGGTGTCTTTTCCCTTCCCCACTTACACAAGGTCAGCCTCAACCAACTTCCCCAAGTTTATGAATCCCGGGGAAACATCCGCTCGCCGGTGTCTTCCGTTTCCCCTTACTAAGGTCGGGGGTGCCCTTTCCGGTCAGTGCGTCAGGAGTCTACTTGGCACCTGAGTGGACTCCCCTTTCCCCCTTCCCCAGGTCAGCGGTTTTCACCTTCAGTGACCCCGCTGCATGGAAACTTGGTCTTGTCTAGTGGTTACGGTAGAGACTGTCCCGGTGGGGGAATTACTGGAGGTGACACACAAGAAAAAATGCGTCCAAATTACACCACCCAAAACGCCCCGACCCTTTGGTCAGCTAGAGCCAAAAAGTGCTCCAGTTTCCGCCCTCGGAGAGGCTAATTAAGTAAATTTTGGAAATCCCTTTTTTATTTTCAGTATGAATTTGTCTAAGTACGAGATTTTCTTGTTATTTATCAGTTTTTAAAAGTATTTGTAAGTGTTTTTTTTTATGTGATGAATGTTCAAATGTTGAAGAACTTTTCCACCTCCATCAAAAATGTATTAAAAATTTCACTGTTTTCATTTTTATTTTTTTATTGGTATTTTCATTGTCATTGAAAGGCTAACAAGCGCAAAAAATTACACATTATATATGTATTTTTACGTACATTTATACGCTAGTTTACGGTATTTTGCGACATTCTTCGTCACACGGCGTTATAGCCATATTAAAATACAAAATTTTAATTTTAAAATGATTGGAACCGAAAAAGAAAAATTATTCCAAATAATTTTATTAATTTAAAATCGGAATTTACTAACCTTTAACTCGTTCTACAACCTTAACCTCATTTTCTAATTAACCCCTTTTTAAACCCCAAAGATTGCTTCCTCTGGGGAAAAAAAACATCAGGGCTAAAAGTTTAAAAATCGCCACTGAAGATTGATGATGCCTTTCCTAATTTCTAATGAAGTCAAGAAAAAATGCTTTAAAGCGCCTTGAAATAGTAGGATTTAAATTCCATCAAGAAAAAGTAAGACGGTCCCGTTTTGGGGTTAAAAAACCCCTCACCCGTGTCAAGGGTTGGTTAGGTAAGTTCGTCAGGAAACAGGACAAGTGTTTCCTGACGCGGGTCTTCGATGATGACCCCCTGTTGGGGCTTTTGGTCATCTGACCGAGGCCTTCCGCTGGCTTACCGGTCCCCCCCTTTAAATATTATGGTAGTGTCCATGGGAAAATAATATTAATGTAAAGTAAATTCTAAACCATTTTGAAGAAAGAAAGTTGTGGTACAGCAGTATCCATTCCATTAAATATACCAACTGTTTAGTAGGATACACAGTTTAAAAATTTCAATGTCAATGAGAGGAGCCTTTAATAGTTGTCACACAGAAAGAAAATTTGGAATGGGATTTTGAATTATTGCATAAGGGCACGACGCAAATAGTCCCAAGAATCGTGCCCGGGATAACAACACATCAGCACTGAAAATTGAAGCAAACGAATAGTTGTTCTCAAGCAATAAACTGAAATTTGAAAAAAGAAATTTAAAATGTTTGAGAATGTTCCGATCTGAGTCTCCCTTCGTTAAACTTAAAAACAGCGTGGGCACGCTAACCAAAAAGTTAGCTTCGCTAACCGCTAATCCTCTAACTAAAAAATTTAGACTCAGCCTAACGCTAAACCGCTAACTTTTTCACTGTAATGTGCATGACAGTACTTGTAAGTGTCAAGTAAAGTCTCACGAAATGCAGCATAATGTATAACACTGGAAATTGAATCTGAAGCAAATGGTGGGATGCTAGATGTTTAGAGTGAATGTGTTAGGAATGTTGAGTCAGTGGAAAATTAATGCTTGGGGGGTGATATGATAATTATGTGGGAGACACTGTTGTGGAAGGTACACAGTTGGGAAAGTTTTGAAGTGCTTTGATGTTAAATAATAAATTTAAGCTTTACCCTCACCTCAGCAACACAGCAGCATGTCATTATACAAGAACAGTAAAAGTAATGCAGAAAAACGGTACGGGTGCAACACGCAAGGAATGCAAAATGGAACTCTGTGAAACCATTAACTAATATTTTTTAATTTATCTCTTCAAACAGGTGTAAGTGTCTGATATGTTGAAGATGGCTATGTAATTCCTATTTTTAAAACAGGGGACAAGTCTTTACCCGTTAAATTACCGCCCAATAAGCCTTACCTCAATTGTAGGCAAATTACTAAGTCAGTTATAGCTGAGATAATAGTGAAACCATCTCGATAAGCATAGCCTTGATTAATGATACCTCGCATGGATTCACAAAGAGCCGGTCTTGTCTAACTAATTTATTTAACTTTCTTTCAGAAAGCTTTTGAGGCCTGTTGACCACGATAAAGAATTTGATATTATTTACTTTAGATTTTAGTAAGGCTTTTGATAGAGTTCCGCACACATAGACTGTTAAAGAAAGTGGCAGCTCATGACATTGGGGGAAAAGTGCTCTCGTGGATCGAGTCCATGGCTCATTGATAGGAATCAACAGAGTGTCCATAAATGGGGTTAAATCCGAGTGGGGATCTGTAACAAGTGGCGTTCCCACAGGGATCAGTCTGGGCCCGTTGTTGTTAATAATAAATATCAATGATCTTGATGAGGGAATTACTGTGATATGACAAATTCGCCGATGACACAAAGATAGGTATGATAATTGATTCAAACGTAAAGGTTATGGAACTTCCAGGAGGATTTAACAAACTCTATCTTGGTCAGAAAAGTGGCAGATGCAGTTCAATGTAGATAAATGCAATAGGTTCTGAAGCTTGGAGTGCCCATAACCCTAGTACTTACAAGTTAAATGATATGTAGAACTTAGCCATACAATTGCGAAAAAGGACTTGGAGGATTATGGAGGGGGGGTGAGCAGCAACCTTAAACCAAGAGAGCAAATGCCTAAGCATAACGTAATAAGCAAATTATTACAGGGGATTTATTTCAAGAAAGTGTAAAGCAACAGAAGTCCAGAGGTCATATACTGGCAGCTTTATACTCATTAGAAGGCCTCACCTAGATTATGCAGCTCAGTTTCTGGTCTCCCATAGTACAGAATGGACATAAATTCGTTAGAAAACATTCAGCGTAGGATGCTAAATTAATACATAGCATTAGAAATCTTCCTTATGAAGAAAGATTGAAACTCCTTAAGTTACATTCCCTTGTTAGAACGAAAATGAGGGGAGACCTGACGGAAGTGTGTAAGTTGGAAGATTAGGTAATTAATAAAGGAGATATTAATAAAGGGTCTTGAGGATGTCTCTCCAAGAAAAACCCGCAGTAATGGATTAAATTAGATAAGTTTATGATTTGTAGGAAAGGACACAGGAAAGTATTGGTTTGGGAAATAGGGTAGTAGATGATGGAACAGTCTACCTAGTTGGGTATTGAGCTGGGACTTTGGGTAGATTTCAAATTAGGTTGATAAGTACAATGATGGAGGTTTGGATTTTGAGTGGGACTTCACATCAGAGCTTATTTCTTGGGGTAGCATTGCAATTGGGTTTGGGCAAATGTTTGTTATGGGATGAATTGTAAAGGACCTGCCCCTAGTATGGGGCCAACCAGGCCCATGCAGTGTTCCCTCCTTTCTTATGTTCTTATGTTAACAGTGGAAGTAACTTAAATACACAGGAAAATTACCTACTGTAACATGCAAGGACTGGCATACTAACACATAAATATTATGTTTGTGTATTGCCTGTTGAATTATACCAAAGCAATGAATATGTTCAAGATGTGATTGATCGAGTGACGGAAAACCACAAAAAATAAAGATAATGAAGAAACTGTTCTAGAAAAGTACCCATAATAACAATAGCACAACACAAAACTGTACAGTACAGTAACACACCAAGACAAAACTGTAACACAATAAGAAAAAATACAGTAACATACAGCAGAATCAGTACAGCAGTACTAAATATCACACAAGAACATACAAGAACAATTACAATAAAATAAGGGAAGAGTAGAGCAAGATAACATAATACATAAAAAGCAATATTGAAGACATTAAAGACAGATGTACTGCCAGGTTGTAACATCAACCATGGCAACAATCACTTTTGACGAGAGGTTGACTCTCCCAGTTTACATCTTATTTTCTTTCTTTTTTATTGTGTTTGGTGAATATTTTATCTCAATATATTGAAGTTGAGAGAAGTGAAGACGGGAAAAATTAAAAATTATGTAATAATTCACAAGAATGTTTCTTGCTATATCCAGTACAAGACTCTCTCAACTGTTTATTCCTTATATCCTTCATATTTATCATTAAGGATATCTAGAAAATAACTATGTAACAGCATTCTACATCCCGATTATTCAGAATCTAATTAAAATATATAATATAATTTAAATACAAACTGGAAATCACAATCACTACACATCAATAAAAACACTGCAAAAATCACAGTCATTAACTCTAAATCACAAATCATTACTGCAAATCACAAACAAACACCGCAAACACCATAGATCACAACTATTGTTATCAAGTAGGAGTAATTTTATCTCTCGAATTTTTTAATAGTCTGGTGGAACCCAGCAGGTCCTCTCAGACTTACACTCTAATATACTATAGACCAGAGACACTATAAGGAAAGGTGTGGCCTCATGAATGTCTGTGTGAGAAAGTACACATATATGTGCATGAGAATGTTTGCACACATTGAGTGACACAGGGGTTGGATATTAAGATATTATACGTGTGCTGGGCAAATTGTGTTTATATATATTCTAGAGGTCTGGTCTCAAAGACGGGGCCTCGGGGCGTTGACCCCCGAAATTAGGTTCTCTCCATGTATATAATCCACAGTGGAACGAGAGAATTGTGTGTGTTGTGTGGAGTTTGTGTGTGTGTGTGTGTGTGTGTGTGTGTGTGTGTGTGTGGTGTGTGGTGGTGTGTGTGTGTGGAGTGGTGGTGTGTGTGTTGTGTGTGTGTGGTGGTGGTGTGTGTGGTGTGTGTGTTGTGTGTGGTGTTTGTGTGGTGTTGTAGTTTGTGTGTGTGGTGTGTGGTGTGTGTGTGTGTGTGTGTGTGTGTGTGTGTGAAGTGTGTGTTGTGTGTGTGTGTGTGGTGTGTGTGTGTGTGAGTGTGTGTGTGAGTGTGTGTGTGATGTGTGTGTGTGTGTGTTGAGATGTGTGTGTGTGATGTGTGTGTTGTGTGTGTTGTGGTGTTTTGTGTGTGTGCGAGTGTGTGTGTGGAGTGTGTGTGTGTTGTGTGTGTGTGTGTGTGTGTTGTTGTGAGTGTGTGGTGTTAGTTGTGTGTGTGTGTGTGGTGTGTGTGTTTGTGTGTTGGTGTGTGTGTGTGTGTTGTGTGTGGTGTGTGTTGTGTGTTGTGTGTGTGTGTGCCCGCTTGTGTATGCATTCGATATTCGTGTAAGAGGTTGATGATGTTTTTATATATGTTTGTGTGTGCGTGCAGTTGCGTTGTTTTGTGCGTGTTGAATGATGGCGACCACCAGCTGCAGATGCACAAATGTGGCAAATGAGAGTGAAAATAAGAAGTGTGTGTAAGTTTTTTTTAGGTACAGATATACATAAATAGTTTACAACAAATGATCATGCACAGTAACATATTGCGTAAATTTAACCCAGGATAACCTAAAAAGTCATGAACAAAAGTGGGATATATTTCCATTGTGCGGCGCGGCGCTTGTAATCACTGCGCGTCTTGCCAATATACAGGATAAATAACCAAATGAAAATAAGAAGTTCAACACTTATTACAGTTCTCGTGGAGGTGGACAAACACACTAACAAACAAACACTCATAAACACACACAAAAACATTCACAAACACACTTGAACTGCTAATTAAGTAAAAAATCTTATATTTAATGTAGAAAAATTGTATAATATAAATAGAACTTCCAAAATTTCACTGAGTGACCAGACGGAAGAATGTGGAGGGGAGGTGGAGGAGTGTGGACAGATGGTGGAGGAGTGTGGATGGGTGGTGGAGGAGTGTGGACAGGTGGTGGAGAGTGGATGGGTGGTGGAGGAGTGTGGAAGGGTGGTGGAGGGTGGTGGAGGAGTGTGGAGGGTTGGTAGAGAAGTGTGGAGGGGTGGTGGAGGAGAGTGGTCTTGTAATGGAGGAGTGTGAAGGGAATAGTGGAGGAGTGTGGAGGGAATAGTGGAGGAGCGTGGAGGGGTGGTGGATGAGTGTGGACTTGTAATGGTTGAGTGTGGAGAGGATTGTGGAGGAATGGGGAGGGGTGGTGGTGGAGGAGTGTGGACAGGTGGTGGAGGAGTCTGGAGGGGTTGTGGATGAGAGTGAACTTGCAATGGAGGAGTGTGGAGGGGATAGTGGAGGAGAGAAGAGGTGTGCTTGAGGCGCGAGGACAGGTGGTGGAGGAGTGTGGAGGGATGGTGGAGGAGTGTGAAGGGTTGGTGGAGGAATGTGGAGGGGAGGTGGACGAGTGTGGAGGGGTTGTGGAGAAGTGTGGAGCGGTAGTGGAGGAGTGTTAAGGTGTGGGGAATAGTGTGGAGGTGTGGTGAGGAGTGTGGAGGGGTGGTGAAGGAGTGTGGAGGTGTGGTGAGGAGTGTGGAGGGGTGGTGAAGGAGTGTGGAGGGGTGGTGGACGAGTGTGGAGGGGTGGTGGACGAGTGTGGAGGGGTGGTGGAGGAGTGAGGAGTGGTAGTGAAGGAGTGTTGAAGGGCGGAGAAGTATTGAGGAGTGGTGGAGTGTGGAGGGGTAGTGCAGGAGTATGGATGGGTATTGGAGGAGTGTGCAGGGGTTGTGTATGAGTGTGCTTTTGTGGTGGAGGAGTGTGGACAGGAGGTGAAGGAGTGTGGAGGGGTGGTGGAGGAGTGTGGAGGGGTTTTGGAAGAGTGTGGATTGGTAGTTGAGGAGTGTGAATGGTGGAGGAGAGTATAGTTGTGGTGGAGGAGTGTGGAAAGATGTATAAATGTGGAGGAGTGCTGGAGGAGTGTGGAGGGTAGGTGAAGGAGTGTTGAAGAATGGAGGAGAAGTGGGGAGGAATGGTGGAGGAGTGTGGAGAAGCTTTGAGGGGTGATGGAAGAATGTGGAGGGGAGGTGGAGGAGTGTGGAGTTGTGGTGAAGAAGTATGAAGGGGTGGTGGAGGAGTGTGGAGTGATGGAGAGTGCTCAAGGGTCGTGAAGGAGTGTGGAGGAGTGTAAAGGGGTGGTGGAGGAGTGTGGAAGGAGTGTGGAGCGGTGGTGGAGGACTGTGGAGGGGTGATGGGGGAGTGTGCGGGGTGGTGCGAGAAGTGTGTGAACCGGTGAGTGGAGGAGTGTGGTTGGAGCGATGGAGGAAGAGTGTGGAAGGGGTTGGTGGAGGCGTGTGAGGGGTTTAGGTGGAGGACTGAGGAAGGGGTTTGTTGAGAAGTGGGAAGGGTGGTGTGAGTGTGGAGGAGCGGTGGAGTGTGGAAGGTGGTGGACAATTGTGGAGGGGTAAGGGGCTATGGAGTGTGGAGGGTGGTGTAGGAGTTTGGAAGTGGTTGGGTAAGAACGTGTGGAGGAGTGGTGGAAGAGAGAGGAGGAGAAGGTGGAGGAGTATGACGGTGGTGTAGAGTCAGGAGTTGTTGTGGAGGGAGTGTGGAGAGTTGAGTGGATAGTGTGGAGGGGGTGGTGGATGCAGTGTGGAGGGGTGGTGATGGAGTGTGGAGAAGGTGGTGATGGAGTGTGGAGGGTGGATGAGGAGTGTGGAGGGATGTGAAGAGGAGTGTGGTGGGGTGGTTAGGGAGTGTGGAGAAGCACTAGAGGGGCCGCGTGGAGGAGTGTGGAAGGGAGGTTGAGGAGGGTGGGAGGGGTGGAGACGAGAAGTGTGATGGGTGGTGGAGGAGTGTTGAGCAATGGAGGGAGGAGTGTTCAAGGGTGGTGGAGGAGTGTGGAGAGGTGGTGGTGGATAAGTGTGGAGGGGTGAGTGTGAAGCAGTGTGGAGGGTGGTGAAGGGAGTGTGTTGGGTGGAGGGTGAAGGAGTGTGGGGTGATGGAAAGAGGAGTGTGGAGGGATGGAAGAGAGTGTGGAGGGGTGGTAGATTGAGTGTGGAGAAGCATAGAGGGGGCGGTGGTGGAGTGTGGGAAGGGAGGTGAGGAGTGTGGAGGGTGGTCCGAGAAGTGTGAATGGGTGGTGGAGGAGTGTGGAGCAAGGAGGAGGATGTGTTCAAGGCGTGGTGAGGAGATATGTAGGCGGAGTGTTGACGGGGTGGCGAAGACTGTGAGGGTGATGGTGTAGTGTCCGAGGGGTGGTGGGAATGTGAAGCGGTGGTGGAGAAGTGTGGAGGCGATGGAGGAGATTGTGGAAAGGGTGGTGCATGTGCAGGAGTGTGGAGGACTGTGGAGGGGTGGTGGAGGAGTGGGAGGGGTTGTGTGGGAAAGGTTGTGGAGGGGTAGCGGACGAGTGTGGAGGGGTGGTGGATGGTGTGTGGGCGGCGTGGTGGAGTGTGGAAGGGGTGGTGGAAAATTGTTGAGGGGTGGAGTGAGGAGTGTGGAGGAAGGCCGGTGAAAGGCCCTTCGGCGGACCCTTGCTCGGATGAGGAGTGTTGAGTGGTGGTGAAGGAGTGTGGAGGAGTGGTGGACGAGTTAGGTTCGGTGAGGTGTAAGTTAGGCTTAGGTTAGGGTAGTTAGGTTAGGTTGGTTAGGATAGGTGAGGTTAGGTTCGTTTAGTTAGGTTTCAGGTAAGGTTAGGTTAGTTAGGTTAAGTTAGGTTAGGGTTAGGCTTGGCTTAGGTTAGGTTTTAGGAAGGTTAGGTTAGGTTAGGTTGGGTTAGGTTAGGCTAGGTTTTAGGTTAGGTTAGGTTAGGTTAGGTTAGGTTTTAAGTTAGGTATAGGTTAGGTTAGTTTAGGTTAAGTTAGGTTAGGTAGGTTAGGTTAGGTTAGGTTAGTTAAGTTAGGTTAGGTTAGGATAGGTTCGTTAGGTTAGTCTAGGTTGGTTGGTTAGGTTAGGTTAGGTTAGGGTTAGGTCATAGGTTAGGTTCGGTTAGGTTAAGTTAGGTTAGGTTATAGGTTTTAGGTTAGTTTAGTTAAGTTAGGTATAGGTTAGGTTTAGGTTAGGTTAGGTTAGGTTAGGTTAAGTTTAGGTTAGGTTAGGTTAGGTAGTTTAGGGTTAAGTAGGTTAGGTTAGGCTAGGTTAGTTGTTAGGTTAGGTTAGGTAGGTAGTTAGGTTAGTTTGGTTAAGTTAGGTTAGTTAGGTTAGGTTAGGTTAGTTTAGGTTAAGATTAGGTTAGGTTAAGTTAGGTTAGGTCTAGGTTAGGTTAGTTTAGGTTAAGTTAGGTTAGGTTAGGTTAGGTTAGGTTAGGTTAGGTTAGGTTATGTATTAGGTTAGTAGGTTAGTTTAGAGTTAAAGTTAGGTTAGGGTTAGGTTAGGTTAGGTTGTTTCGGTTAAGTTGGTTTGGTATGTTACGGTTAGGTTTAGGTTATTTTAGGTTAAAGTTAGGTTAGGTTAGGTTATGTACTTCACTACACATCACTAAAAGTACTTCACTACACCTACATGCACAAGTCGTAGTCAGTATTTTCACTACCTGCAAATCAGTACTTCACAAACACTGCACAAGTCATACTCAAAATTGTCAAACACTCAGTCATCGCTTCCTGAAATCTTGTTCATATCAGTTGATTTCTTTGATGACTTGAAAAATTGTAGAATAAATAAAATTTATATACTTTTCCCAAACGTCCCCCCCATAGCCGATTGGTAAACATCTGCTCTGCAACAAAGAACGGGTTCAATCCCACCTCCACCTGTTTGATTATTTTCACCTTTTATTATTTCACCTGAATTTATTGTGAAAGTATTAGTCACAAAAAGATAAATGGATGAACAAAGACGATTGCTTTAGAAAAATTTGAAAATGGAAGAAGAAAATGAAAAAAAGAGAAAAACCTGCTTTTAGGAAATTCTCCCAAAAAAAGGAAGAAATCCTTAAACACAAAAGAATGTTAACAGCATGTTTGTTGACAAGAAAAAATCATACAAGTGATATGAAAGGGAGAGCTAAGAAAAGACGCTTTGGGGAAGCAAGAAAAAATTTAAAAAGAATTCAGGTCTTGAATTTAAGGTTTAAGTTTTTAGGAGTAGTTATTAATAAAGGAATTTTTTTTATTATTTTTAGAAGTTTCTTATGTTTTTAGAGGATTTTTTATGTGTGCTATGGAAGATTTTAATTTTTAATGGGAGAGAGAATAACAAACCCACACACTCACACACTCACACACACACACACACCCCCCAAACACACACAACACAACAAACCACACCACACAAACCACACACACCACACACACAAAAACCCCCACACACACAACACACACACCAAAAACACCAAACACACACACACACACCACCACACACACCACACACACACACACACACCACACACACACCACACACACACACACACGCACACACACACACCACAACCCCCAAAACACACAACACACACACACACACACACACACACACATTTATTTGTGCGATTCGAGGACATCCATATGAAAGACCCCTTGGGCCGTGCCATGGTTTTAAGCCGAATACACAGTAGAGCTACAAGTAGGGAGAAACAGGAAGGCAGACGAATGAACCAAACTACAAGAAAGGGGAATACACGGAATGAGGAACTACCTGAACGGGGTTCAGTGGGCAGAGAACTGGGAGGAAAAAAACCCGTTAATGAGATGATGGAATATTACAACAAAATCAAAGGGGGCTGGGGAAGGGGTTTTACCCAAGGGGAACAGATTTTAAAGAAAAA